>JBBPLT010000307.1:0-32686 GCA_038089955.1 Strobilomyces dryophilus | reverse complement strand
GCTTGGCAGGGCCGAACGTTAGATATTGATACCACAGTCGAACTCGACAGGCTATCGCCGCTGCTCTTGAACCACCCGTGTCCAGAAAGCCACATCAATGCATCGTCATCTAATGTCCCTCTCTCTCTCTCCCTCTCAAGGGGATGTCTCGATCGATATCTTTGATCTCTTAACGACACCCCTTTTTCCCTTTCCCTTTTGAAATTCTACGCTCGTCTGTCTCCTTGACGTTTCTGTTGAGCTGATTGGGGTCCTATCTCCCTTTTGTCGCGTCATACTGCACTCATGATCCCTTTTACCCGACCTCCCACATAAGTTAATTCTGCCGGATGGGCGTGTACTGGTCATCGTCTGGAACCGGAACTGCAGCCTGATCTTGGTTGATCTGGTTCACTGAAGCCAAATGACATATTCCATGGCCACCATCCTGTGTATATCTTCCAAGTCTGATCTCGCAGTGCAAGTACTTGTAAGTCTGGCTCGAAATAATAGTCTGAGCATAGAAAGAAGAAGAAATGACTCTTCGAGGCAATAGAAGCTTGTCAATTTCTATAGTAGCAACGTGAAGCTAATCCGTACGTCTCTCGTTTCCTCCGACACTCATTCACAAGTTGGACACGATCAAGGTCATCCGCGATTCATACGACCGAGCTGCAGATACAATCAAGCCTCGTTCCTAGCCGTTTCCTTTCCTTCTTCGAACACCCTCTCCAACAGTCGGTTGAACCGCTTGTTATATTGGAAACATACACCATGCCCCGTCTTCTCCCAGCACTGATATTCGGCTTCGGGCATGTAGCGCTTCAGCCTGTCGCCTTCCGTGTGGGGTATCAGCATGTCCTCTGTGGCGCTGAGGATGAGTACTTTGAGTACGGACGCAGAGACTTTGGCGAGTCGCTCCGGTGTCATGCTGTGAGTTAAACCTGCTGCCAGTTGTCCTAGGCCACCGCTGATCGTCAATGGTCTGACCATCCTACGACGGTAAAACTGAACAAAGTAACTTGGTTAGCGTGAGTCAGTGTCGATGAGATCGGGACACATACTTCTCGATAGACTTCTCTGTTGGTCCGGCCCTGTGGGTCATCCTCTGCTAAGGAGTCTAACCATTCAGTCGGGAACAATATTTCCTCGGCGATTGCATCTTTCTTGTTTGCGTCAGACGTGATGAAGTATCTGCATTCCAAGGTAAGGTGAGTGCGACACAAAGCGAGCAGAGTGTACAACCCAGTGACGCGAAGACATATGGATAACTAAAGCAAAGAGGTTCGTCATGAGTCACCAGTGACTCCTTCCGAAGAGCATATGCACATACTGCGGGAAGGTTGGCCCACATACTCCTACCGGCATGTGTAACAACGAGGCTCAGCGACATGATTCGCCGAGGAATGCGGTATGCGAGTTCTGACAGGTTATTAATTACTCGCGGACAGAGATGACTGATTCACCTTGGGCAATCATGCCACCTAAAGATATGCCAACGACGTGCAAAGTGCGATCTTCAGTCCACTGGAGGTAGTCGAGGAGGCACAGGACGTCCTCTGCCATTCCGCTCGTCCTACAAGCAATCGATGCGGTGCACGGGTAAGGAACGGTGCACGAACGAATAGAGGCCCCAAGGAGATCCGCTCATACCGACGCCGCGGTTGTCGAAGACGAGGGTAGAATACTGCTCCAGCCTGCCGAAATGATCGATCTGGGGCAGCCAAGCAAAAGATGTTTCGTTTTTGCTGCAAAATAGTGAGTCTCAGGTGCGACGCATCGTAGTGCGCGTGGCCGGCTACCCCATTATCAAAATGATCTTCTGTGGACCACTCCCGTGCACTTCGTAGTAGAGGGAATGACTTTCACGCTGGTCACGCGTCCGAGAGACGGGGCACAATCCGCGACTTGTGCGTGTGTTCGGGTTGAGTATGGATTGCAAGTCCTCGACGCCGGTCATCATGGGTCGTGATCGTTGAGTCGTGATCGTTCAGAGTAGCGCTGAGTCGTGACAGTCACTGCCTGTTCCGAGGACTCGGAACCGAATTGTGCAAGTTCATTCTTGGCTGTCAAACCCCTATGTTTCTGGCTCAAGATAAAATACAGTGACAAGGGACTCGGATCTAGACGACGAGAAGAGAGATGAAACATGTAGACGCATTCCAGCGGATGATGATCTTGAGCTTCAAGTTCGCATGAAATTACCAAGCGTCAGGTTTGCTTCTGCCAGTGGACATCATCCTCCGCGGTCGTTGCTGAGTGTGTGTAGTAGTAGTAGTAGTAGTAGACACACTCTGCCATCTCTGGATCAATGTCTCAAGTAGACTGAAGCTACAGGCCCATGACACGCGGATAGCTATTCGCGCCGATCATTGAAATATTGATTCTAGAGTTTGACTTGCGCGGAATGTCCTATGTACCTGAACTGAACCACCGTTATCGAGAAACCAAGAAACCAAGCTACTCCTCCTCTTCGACGAGCCCATTCACTCAGTTATCTGTAGCACGTCTTTCAGCCGCTTCTTTTCCTTGCTCGAACACCTTCTCCAACAGTTGATTGAACCGCGTCTTATGCTGGATGGGCATACTGTGTCCCGTTTTCTCCCAACATTGGTACTCTGCCTCAGGCATGTGACGCTTCAGTTTCTCGCCCTCGATGGGAGATATGACCACGTCCTCGACGGCGCTGAGAATCAGTACCTTGTGCACGGACGCAGAGACTTTGGCGAGTCGGTCTGGTGTCATCCTATGCATTACGACTGCTGCCAGCTGGCCCATGCCACCCCTAAATGTCTGTGGTCCGGACAACTTCATCCTACGACGGAAAACCTGTCAAGTGTATGGGGTGAGACGAGCCACCTCGAAGAGACCGGAATACTTACTTCCTCCTCAACCTCTCTATTGGTCCGACCCTTTGGATCATCCTCCGCTAATGAATCTAGCCATTCTCTGGGGTATAATAGTGTTTCTATGATTGGAAAATGTTTATCTGTGTCAGCCTCGGCGAGCAATCTAACTAAGAGTCAGACGAGCACAAGATATAGTGATGGATCTCAAGACCTTGCAAAACGCAGCGATAGGGACAACTGAAACACGTCTGTCATCCCTCGCAGTCAGAAGGTAACCAATACATACCGAAGGCAGGTTGGCCCAGAAGCCTCCCCCTGCGCGTGTAGCAACGAGGCTGAGAGACATGATTTGGTTGGGGATGCGACATGCGAGTTCTGGAAGGGAGTTAGAAAATTTGACTGTTACCGAGGTACATGGATACCTTGAGCAATCATTCCGCCCATGGATATGCCGACGACATGCAAACTACGATCCTCAGTCCACCCGAGGTAGTCGAGCAAGCACAGGGTATCTTCTGCCATCCCAGCCGTCCTGTATGCGGCTCAATATCTCAGAATGACCAGAAGCTGCGCACGAACGAGTAACAGCCCCAGGGAACCAAGCTCCTACCGATGCCGCGGTTGTCGAACACGAGTACGGAGTACTGCTCCAGCTTGCTGAAATATTCCACTTGGGGAAGCCAAACAAATGAGTCAAGGTGCATCCTGCAGAGGAAAAAAATTGGTCTCCAGAGGCACACTTTGATGAACTCAGAGATTTACCCCATGATGAATGCGATTTTCTGTGGACCGCTGCCGTGTACTTCGAAGTAGAGGGAGTGACTCTCTGGTGGTTCGCCTCGGGTGCTAGTCGCGAGTGGACACATGCCACGACGGGTGCAGGTGTGCGGGTCGAACACAGACTGAAACTCACTGACGTTGGCCATGGTCGACGGTCGGGTGTGAAATGTTGACTTATTACTATTCTTGAGACTTTGATTGAACCTGTTTCAGAAAATATTACCGCGGGCTGCCGGGCGCAGGGGCTACAAAATCGAAAAAGCTTACTGCTCACGTTCTCGTTGAGCGAGCGATTACCAACTACTATGTACCAAGGTGGAAGTGGTCAACTCAACTGCCCAGAGATGAGCATGAATCTTGGACATGTCAGAACGGCTGCCAGTCAGTGGCACGATCGTGCACACATGAGATGATGGAATCGAGAATCGAAGTGTGGCTTGAGTTTCATTGTCCCTTCATTGTACTCGATCGGGTTCCCTGTTGCTAACCCTAGCAAGAGCCCACGAGATGATCAAACTCGAAAGCGTCAGAGTGCGTCCAGATCTTGTCTAAGCTTCGATCTGTCCCGGTCATCGTAAGTAGGTAACAAGTGTTGGGTGGCATTTATTGCGATGCCTGGTGCGCATCGGGCCACGGGCCGCCCTGTCACATGTCACGATCGACCATCCGACGCCCGGGCCTACGCATTTGTTTGAGATGATGATGAAGACCCTCACTCGTCTGTCTATATACTTTATTGTCCTCGCCCGCTCGTCTGACCGTTCCCCCAGATATTTTATTTCCCCTTCTCGTCTTCCCGCTACTCTCGTTCGCCGCTGCGTATTTCATTTTCCACAAGTCCCTCCTACAAAATGGCCTCGAGATCACAATGTCCACCCTATGCAAACCTGGTCCCAACCTGAGTCCATATCGCCTTCCATACACCAATATAGCCGGCGTTGATCGTTTCCTCTGTGGTCTGGTTAACTTCTTTCATGCACTAATCGGCTCAACCGCGTACACTCCCCTCCTCACCGTGCTCTTCTCCGTTCTGGGTGTCGTCGCACTCATCCCTTTCCTCGAAGCTGCCCGCGACCGCAATCCATTTTCCCTGCGTATGCCCACCGTCGTCGGTGCCCTCTTTCAACTCGTCACTATGGGTGTAGTCATGCCAATTTACTCCCTTCTCTTCGTCATCACAGACACCGCCTCCATCCGACCCAGCGCCACCTCGCCCGCGAAAATCAGCCAAGGCAACGCGGAAGCCCTCCTTTTTGGTTTCCTTCTAGGCTACGTCCTCCCCACCTCGCTCATGGTCTTTTTCGTCCATCCGTACGTGACCGCGGTCTGGCAAGGCTTCCCTTTCCTCTTCGCTCTCGCAGTCTTCGCACACAAACTCATCCGCCCTCCCTCGCGCCTCCTGCAATCGGGTCATACCACTGTTGTCGTCACCCTCATATATACGTTTCTGGTCTCTGCGGTCCTTCACGTGGTCTATGTCTGGCCAGTCTTTACTAACACCACCATGCTTCAGGCGCTGTTGCTACCGTCTCTGGACGTATCTGATCCCGCGGTGACCTCTGTAACGGACGGTGTGGTTCAGTTCATCAAGTGGGACATCATCTTCAGTGCCAGCGCAATCGAACTCGCCACCTTTTGGATGGCGGACAACTTCCTCGGCCTCGTCGGGATCCTCGTTTGGTATAGCATCACGAACGTCGCTCTTGGTCCCGCCGCTGCCATCGCCGGTGTGTTCCTGTGGCGAGAAAGGCGACTCAATGGAAGGAGTCAAGCGGGAAAGGTCCTACGAAAGACGGAATGAAATATCTATCATGAATGCCTGTATCTATTCCACCATTAGACACCCACTATAAGGTACGAGTCATAGACTGCTTGCTCCAAATCCTCCAATCGAAAACGGGCGAAGGCCTGTCACCAAACTAGATCGCGTGCCGATGCGTTTGGCAAGAGGTCGACAGTCGAATCATCGTTCATCCCGTCCGTTCTGCTCTTCCGGTCTGGCACGATGTACTCTCCGACTCGGATGCCCAGGCCACCTTCGCAGTACCACGCGAGTTCAGGAACAATACGCACGGGCGCCAACGTACGCAGTACCGACTGCCGTGCTCGATAACCTACCTGCCGTCGACCATGCAGGTTCATTGCTGCGTCTTGCCCCACTGACAGGAAACGAGCCAATATGATGAGAGAACACGTTGGTAAATTCAAGGCCCAGCGGCGCACCCTCGAGCACGAGGTAGCATTAGTACGCAGTTTGAATTGGGCCATCAATGGTTGTGCCCGATACGCAGCGTGCATTGGGGTAAGTAGGTATTGCGGAGAAGCAAATGTAGCTAACCTACCAATTGAATGAACATTCGCTCAGAGCCTATCGCAGTGAGGCCTCAACACACTCGCGCTCGAGTTACTTATGTGTAAGTCCTAATTTTGCCAGGTTTGCATACTTCGGTCAAATTTGCCACGTTCTATCATAACATACGACATGGCCTCGTCACTCCCGAAATCCCGGACCCTTCTTTCTCGCACTGCCCTGCTATCGGATGCCTTCGGCGCTGCCCTCCCGCCCCATTGTCTCCGGCTCGTAACGACCCACAGAGCCACAACATGCCCAGATTTTATGCGTGCCAATCGTTTTGTCAATCAGCGGTATATGATCGATGGAGGTGAGGTCAATTGTGGCTGTGGGCCCCGCTTGCGGAGCCCCGCTGATTTCCGTCCTCAGTACTACAGTTGTCGCTATCCTCGCCATCATCTCCTTCACCATCACCATCGCACGCGGAGGAAAGGTATTGTTCCTGCAACGCCATGGCATCCTGGATGTGCTGTACTTCCTGATCAGCTAGGGAGAGCTCCGTGACTTCCGTTTGCAACGCAGAACGATACACTTCCGTGGCCTCGTCCATGTATGCCATCTACATGTGGCTCTGCATGCCGAGCACTGTATTGAGGATGTCGATTTGTTTGTCCGTAATGAGGTCTCGCTGACGATATTCTTGGATGTCAGTCAGGATCTGACGCTTCTGTTCGATTGACTCCAGCTCCGCCGAACTAAGCGCGATGCGCACAACGGTGCATTCGCGAACCGAAAGCATCAAGTGGTGTGCGCCGTTCAAGAAATCACGAGGCATATTGGCCAGCACTGCGATGTAGCATTCCTTATCCTGGGGAAGCATACTAAGTAAACCAAAAGTGATGTGATTGAATGTCTTACTCGTAGAACGTCCTCTAGACTGACAGATGGAGAGAGTAGCCCGAGCGAGCAAGCCGCACTACAAAAATCTAGGCAAGTCTCCTTGACCATTAGACGATATGGGTGAAAGTGATGCGGGTCGACTGTGCGAACACTGGCCGCAGTTTGGGTAGATGTGCCACTGTCATCGGAAGGCGAGTCCTTGGAAGGGGTAGGAGAAGATGGGGGACTCTGGAACACGCCCGAGTCTGAGTGGGACTGTCTGCTGGGCTGCTCGACCGCAGTAAGCTTGACGTATGGATCTATTGGTGGTACACCTTCTCTGAGGCTAGGTAAAGGGGAGGTGACGACTGAAGTCACAGATGGAGCGATATCAACCATGTTATCGCGCGCGCAAGAGATCACTTTGCGACAAGGTTTCGGAAGGTGCAGCCCTGACGGAAATAGCCGTTCTCCGATGTTTCCATGTCCGAGTCTAGTGTTGCCGCGAAGTGAATTGATGTGAACCGAGATGTATTTTTGGTGCACTTTGCACTTTGTTCGATTGGGACGAAAGCGCGTGAAAGTGGCTTCATCCACTTCGGAAAGTGGGATGAAGTGTCCGGCAGTATGAACTGTGACCTGCCCATCCAATCAGAATTAATTAGTCGCGTGTGCCATATGACCTCGGGCTATGGGCGGGCAGTCCGTCTATACCTGTAGGGTACTTGTAGTGTTGTCGCGGAAGTGAAGTAACTTTGAAGTAAATGAAGTACAGTTACTTCCTTGCAACCAAATTGAGGGAAGTGAGTTCGTTCCAGTTCGTGAAGTAAGGTGAAGTGTAGCACATTTAGCAGCTTTAAGAGCTGACCTAGAAAGCTACTACCAGAGGTCGGTGCTGGGAAGCAAGCGAGGGTGAGCGCTCACCTATTGCTCCCGCTGCATTCTTTCGAGCATGATCTCTCGCCTGCTCTCGTTGTGTCCTTTCGACGCGAAGTTCGAACGCCCATCCGTCGCTCTTGCCGTATTCTTTCGGGTGAGGCTTCCCGCCCATCGCTCCCGTTGTTTCCCTTCGGGTGAGACCTCTCGCTCCTGCCACACTCTTTCGAGTAGGACTGCCGTGTCAAATTCTTAGAGGCCTGCAGGTTCGGTAATGTAGTATTGATCGTTGTATTACACTCGTTCAAGAGGTGAACTATTGGTACATGCTACTCGCGAAAACGAGTTGGTGGCAAGTACTAGTAGCGACACAACGCGCCCAAAAGTCTTTGACCTTAGCCCGAGGTTATATGGCACACGTGACTGATTATTATAATTCTGATTGGATGGGGAGGTGACAGTTCGCACTGCCGGACACTTCATCCCACTTTTCGTGCGCCTTCGTCCCAATCGAACTGACACAAAGTGCACCAAAAATACACCTCGGTTCACATCAATTCACTTCGCGGCAACACTACCTCCAGCAACTCAGCCCAGTGCCCTTTCGAGAGGGGTGGTCGCCAAATTTGCGCAGCAGATGAATACAGGTACAGTCGACATCCTTATGGCTCTCGGATAGAGTCGGGGGTGAACGTGAACAGGACCAACCCGCGGACAAGGAGTCTGACTTGGGTTGTGGATGTCAGGAATGAATCCGAGTGATACGCACGTGCGTACCTCATCTACGCAGTATACTGCGCCTGCCGTTTATCATACAGCGCTCGTCACTCCTTCTGGTTCAGATGACAACGTTGTCCACCGCCGCCGATATCTCCCACTGAGCACCCCATTGGACAACTCCATCGGGGCCCAGGCGTTCCAAGTGGCCTGATGACAGAAAATCAGCACATGCTGCCATCCGAAACTTGGTTGGGTTCGGTGCGCAGTGCGCCTTGGTGGGTGTCGATTAAGTACTAGGTGTTACGGAGAAATAGCTGACATACTGGTAAAGTTCGCTCGGAGACCTGGCGATGCTTTCCCCTCACTGCCTTGCGCTCGAGCTCCCTAATCTGCCTCGTCCCATCACAACATGCGATACAGCGTAACCCCTGAATTCATCTTGACACAACCCGTAGCCTATAGTATCGCATCGCATTGATATCCGCTTTCTTTACTGTTTGCTTGCAGGATGTGAGTGATACTAATTTTGCCATCTGTTCATTACATGAACAGTTCCTTCGTTGGATTGCGGCCCTGAATGAAGACTGTTGTCATCAAAATTTGACGCAGGCCATGGTTTATTCGATGGGCCCACACACTCGGAAATGGCGGTCTTGTTTTTCGAGCTCACTCGCACACAGAGGATATATTACCTGGGGCTCCATCAGTCTCCCTCTCGACCCATGATCCTTGTCTTCCGTCAATCAGTCAGGCATTTACCTTATCCTTATCATGTCATCTGTCTTGCAGCTCCTCCAGTGGAATGACTATGCATCAGGTATGTCTATGCATATATTTGTTAGTTAATTTGACAGACAAATGCAGTTGTGGCAATCACTGCTGTCATATATGATTATTGTGAGTGAAACCACCTTTCTGTGCTAAACTGAAATGAATACATACTATTATTGCAGTCCTCACCTTTTCCAAAGAAGCAGTATTTTGTCTCCTTATCTTGATTCTTTCCTGCAGGCTTACAATATTTCCAGGTAGATTATGTTTGGGTGAGAGTGATATATCCTGAGTGCAAACACCTTGACAGCCTGACAGTCCAGATCATGGACCAGGGTCTCCACAATATTTGTTCTGGCATGTATAATGGCTTCTGAGTCACTTTTCTTGACTTGATGGTTCTATAGATCCGCTATACTGGTGTTTCTTGGACTATGTATGTTTATCACAAGTCAGACTATGCAGTTAACAGTAACACTTGTGGAAGCTTTGTAGGCCTTTGTATGTTCTTCATCAGCTGGAGGCTTGTTGAACTGATCAGGAGCTCTATAGTGGGCACTACCTTTCTACCTGGGCCTGTAAAGGTACTTTTTCTGCTTTATGTTTTGTCACAGATGTATCATTACCCTTTGATAGATGTAAGTATCTGAATATTGACCATTGTAAATGGTAGATGTCAATTTCATAGGTGTGAGTCTGCAGTTTGCTACCTCTACCATAGGGACTAAGGCAGATATTCTTTAAAGGCACTGCAATATATTTTGTGGCCACATGGGAGTTCCTAATATTCATTGCTGCTACTGATTGTAAGTCTTCATACTTATGCACTTTTGTGTCTTCTGATCATGCATTCAAATTATAGTGATGATGATCTTACGAGTATATGCAATGTGGAATCAATCCAAGAGAATGCTTCATATCCTTTTATCTGTTTATGTGTTACAGGTTATCATTTTCTTTGTTGCCACAGGCATCTACAATGATCTGAACACCAACTTGTCAAGTATGTCTTGAGCTTGTATCTGATGCACTGCTACCATCTGTTTGTCTAGTCACAGTTACTCGAGTTGGCAGCCTTCCTCTTTGCAATATTTCATTCACAAAGGGCCCATCAGTGTCAGCAACTTTCTTGAACATCAGTGCAATCCCAAGATGTATCCTCAGTGGCATCCTTTTCTCTCTCGCTGTTATCAAAACATTCAAGGAGTCAGTAGAGATGTACAAAGCAACAAAGCAGTGGCAACCTAATAAGTATATGCAACAACTCGTGACAGATGGCATTCTTTATTTCCTCGTGTATGTCTCATTCTTCCCACTTTCACTCTCATCAGGGTCATGCGTTCTCACTGATATCAATTCCGAGTAACTGCACGAGGACTGACCGCTTTTTCTCTCAGAAACATGCTCGCCAACGTCCTTACCATGCTCCAAACGAACGGCCCCATGTTAAACACTGCCGCGACGCTCTTCGCGGCCATGGTTGCTCCCATGAGCTTGGTTCCGATGACGCCTCGGTTCATCATCAACATACGAGAGCTAGACGACCGCCGCCGCGGCGTCCACGAGAGCTGGATCGACTCCGGGTTTGGAGTCGTGTCTCAGCCTGCCGCCGGACCTACGGTGGCGTCTGCGGTCGCGTTTGTGGACGTCGACCCGGAGCGGGCGGAGGATCAGGGAGTGGAGGGGCGTACGGACGGTCTGGAGAGCATTCAGCTCGAAGCGCGCGTGGGTCAGGTCTGAGGTTGCGTTGAATCGACGAAGCTTTAAATATGTTCTCCGCTTGGAGATACTCGATTCGTAGGGGCCTCCTGGGCTCTTTTTTTTTTTTTTTTTTTTTTTCGTTCTGTCGGCGACTTTTCTATTCTGGAGGAATTTTCTAACTGACGGCCCGTGAATTCTGGTTCTTTGTGGACGAGACACTGTGATCGCGGAAACCAGCGCACCACGCGTATGCCAATTGCCCACAGTCACTGCAACGCATGCAGCGGTCCAAGGGTCACGACAGTACCGTACCGCTTCATAGGTACGTCTGGGTGCTCGACGCTGGGCCGCAAGCCCGAATCAGATGGGGTTCCACTTGAAAAAGGACGTCAGCGACACCACAGGCGCCCGAGCGTGGAAGAGCAGGAAAAACGATGATCCAACTTCGTCAAAACGTTCTACATACCACGCTAGAATCGAATCGCAAAACGAGGACAAAAACAGCACGCAGACAAAACGTATGTAACGACTCGTCGCCCCCCGCTCACCGCTTCCCGTTCGCCTTGCCCTTGGCAGCGGCCCCCTTCTTCTTCTTCGGTCTATCGTCGTCCGAGTCGTCCGACCCGCGAGTCTTGGCAGCCTCGGCCCGCTTCGAGTCCGCTGCAAACGCGAAGAGAGCCCCGTCAGCGCCCGACCCACGCGCGCCAAGAGGGAATCGGACACGTACATTTGGCGGCCTTGCGCTCGAGCTCGTCCCAGTCGTCTCCGTCGTCGCTCGCGTCGTCGTACGACTCGCTCCCCGATTCCTCGCTCGCGTCCGACCCGTCGTATTGGCTCCCCTCGGCGCTGCTCTCTTCAGAGACGAGGTCCTCCGGATCTGCCTCGAACTCGGACTCGGTGTCCGATTCTTCTTCGGCCTCGCTCTACCGAACGCGGAAGCGTGGGGTCAGTAGGAGAAAGAGTCCGAGAGAGAAGCGGAATGCGTACGTCCGCAGCACCTCCACCGAGGAAACTCCATCCACCCTGTTGGAAGAAATCGTACGGACTCTCGTTGATCGTCTTCATGATCGGTCCCCAGTTCAAGTTGACAGGTCCCTCGCTCAACGGAATGTCGACAGAACTAGTAGAGGTGAGCACGCTATAAGAGGATGGTTCGCAGTGAATGACGCACTCGAGCCAGTTTTTGACGTCGTCTAGTTGAGCGCTCGGTATCGAGTTGATATGGAGCGGTGTTTTCGTAAAGTCTTTGAAAATGAAGACGAGATCGAACTGTTTGAGGGTGAATTGGACACGTTCCAACGATGCGATTTCGATCTCGTTGAGGGTGACGACGAGGAAAGGAGGGTCAATGAGGTGGACGAGGCATTCAGTGGTAGGTTGTAGCCGAACGTTCGTTCTGAAAGGAACGCCCTCGAAGGATAACTCTCGGAAAGGAATGTCGACCTCGACAGTTTCTCCCGTCTGTCTCACCGTCTGGTCAGACACCGTAGAGAGCAAGTAAAAGGAGGCGCACCGAAGTCGAAGCGGCCTCTGCAACTCGCTCCGCAAAGAGCTTAAATTCCTTGTTGTGCATCTGCCTCCGTTTCCGTTCTTGTTGTTCCATCTCGATTTCATCCTCGTCGCCGTAACGGTGCTTTCGCTTTCTATTACCTGTCTCATCGAACTGGACATCGGAGGCTTCTCGGAAGAATTGGATATCCTGGCACGCCCGATGAGCCCCATGAACAGACGACGCAGTGGGTCCTACTCACGTGTGCCTTCTTCTTCCCAATCATGATGGGCGCCTTGAGATGAATGTGAGCAATCACGAGCAGCTCCTTGTCGCACGGTTGGAAGAACAGATGCTTGATGTTCGTGAACAACACGTCTGCCCAAATGGGATCAACGGATGGAATGTATGTCGCGCCCGTCGCGACCTACCGATTTTCTGGGAACCCAGCGATTGGTATCGTAGACCGTTTTGGTGGATTTCGACCTCTCCTGGCAATCGTCTCCCGTCAAGGGCCGGACGCACGAACACTTCGGGGAGCTTGTGAGGTCTCCTGCCTTTGAGCTCTACCAGGGATTCTTGCTCGATGACGTCCGCCATCTCCTTCTTCTGTTGTTCTCGCTTGTTCACCTCTTTCTTGAGATCCGTGATCTGCCTCGAAATTTGCTCGAAGCGGTGACCCTCTAGCGAACGATACGTGACGGAGCGAACAAAAGTCGAGTCGGGATCCTCGAAGGGCTAGATTAAATCACGGGTCAGCTTTCCCAATCGCAGAAGAAACGGAGCGCATACTGTCTCGTCTTTCTTTCCGGCAAGCTGACCAGGCGTCTGGAAATTGATCCGAAGGTATGTATAGTCGCCCTCGTCGTTTTTACTGACGTTTTTGATGGTGTTGATGTGAAAGGGAACTGCGAACCCATGCATAGGTAGGACGATCGTGTGGGCTTTGCGATCGACGTATATCTTTGAAGTGTCTCAACGTCGACGGTCGAAGCGCGCAAACACGTCCGCTCACTCACCCGCAGCGTCTCTGCTTCTTTTGGTAACGCACCCTCACCCTTATAGCTCAGGAACCGTTTCCATCCTTTTCCCTCCTTCTCGCCTAGCCCGCCCCCTTCTTCCGAGTACTTGGCAAGACCGGCAGTTTGCAAGCTCGCGTGCAGCTCAGACTGATGCTCCCTGATTCGAGCCACGTTCGTTTGCAACACTTCCTCTTGAGCGGCACTGCGCGTCTTGTTGCGCAACACTTTTCCGCCGACGGTCTTGTTCTTTACGGGCGACCCGTTGGCGACAGGTTTCGTCGGAGGTGCTTTGGGCGCTTTTGCGGGCTTTTCGTCCTCACCATCGGTCGTGTTGAGGAAGAAAAGGGTGTCCTTTGATGATTTTACGCCATCAGTGAGGAACGTTGCCCTGTCGAGGCCAACCCGCACGGTGTCGACAAGGTGCAACGCGTACCTATTCCGGAAAACAAGTCATGATAGGATCCGCAGAAATGACGAAAAAGAACGCACTTCTTTCCGGATTCATCCACGAGGTCAGAGAATCCCAGCATCAAATTAAATACCATGTTCGTCTTGAGATGGCGCCCGTTCTTGGACGAGAGGACATATGCCGAGTCCCTGAACTCGATACCGATCTGCAGAGTGGTAAGCTTCCCTCGACCTCGAGAAACACAAAGAGACGTGAGCTTACACCTGAACCCACGTTCTTGACAAAGTTTTTCTCCAGGTCTGGCCTCTTCTCCCGAACATACTCTGCAGCAAATTGATACACATCACGCAACGTCTTTCCGTCCTTCATTTCTCGCACAACCTCGGACTGTAAGGAGACCAAGAGGTTGTAGATGTCTTCTTGTTCCTGTGGTACCGTCAAGCACTACCGTGAGCGGGACCAAAGTCCAAGCTGACCTTTGAAGGGTCGACGATGATGCTACGCCCGAGGTTGGCGCAATACCCTTTGTAGCGTAACCCGACGGCGATGATAAACACGCCCTTGTGAGCGATGGGGTCTGTCGACGATTCTGCAGTCGAGCGAAGATCGTAACCGGTGCTCGTGGAGCGAGATTGAATGATGGGGGTGTAACAAAATTCTGTCGCAGCCCAATCCACCTAGCCGTGATGCGTGAGGGACCCATGGGCATGCACAAAAGGAGAGAGAACACACCTCGCTCAACCCGCGTCCCTTACTCCAGACCTTCATATCAGGACCCTTTGCACCCTCCCCGTCGCCAGTCCCTATCCGCGACTCGATTTGGCCAGCGAACTGTTCGTGAGTGATCTTGGCTTCCTTGTCTAGTATCGTCTCGAGCTTGAGTACGATGTGGTGAACGAGCAGCGTCGAAGTCAGGTTCGCGGCAGTCCGGATGATTTTCTAGCGGAACGACGTCAGAACGAAACATCCCGCGTCCGTCAACGACCCACTAGTTCGTCTTCGTCCTTGATCGCCATGACGGTCGAGATCGCCGGGGCCATGTCGATCTGTTCAGGTTTGCTCGCGAGATTGTCGATGCCGTCGTTCCACTCGTTGATCAATTTTCCGTGGTAAGTTTCTTTGACGAGAGTGGCGACGCGGGTGTACGCCGAATAGGCCTGAATGAACTTGGGAAGGGCGTCCGTCGGTGGCTCCTTGGCCTTGGCTTGAACCAAGATCTCGACGGGGACGGGCGGATTCCCGTCTTTTATTTGCTGGAGGACTCGGGCTGGGACGACGAACGCGCGCGTGAGGACGACGCCGCGGCACGTGTGGGGTCGAGCGCGCACCTTTGCTCGCCGAGCACAGAAAGACGAGCTTCTTCTTGTCGAAGAGCAGAAACGTCGAGGGGAACTCGTAGCCCAGCAGCCAGGTCTGTGCGCGGGGGGTCAGCGGCACAGAGGGTGGGCGAGAAGACGCACTTGAAAGGCGGTGCCCTTTCGGACGGGCTCGTCCTCGGAGGCTGGGTCGCCCGAGAGCAGGAGGAGTGCCTCGGCGTTGGCTATGGACCCCATGTCGTCGTTGAGGCTCGCATTCTGGAGACCGGTCAGGGCAACCGGGCGGGGTGGCCGGGCGAGGACATACGCACGTTCCAGCCGTCGTATACGTTCTTGAGGCGTGCGTTGATCAGATTCTTGTTCAGTTGGACGGACATCGGACGACGAGCAGCGCGCGGAGGGTTGCAAACGCGTTCAAGTGGGCGGGCAATTAGTCAGCACCGCCACACCGTCCTTGTCCCCCGTCACCCATGTCCGAACGAAAAGGTGCGTGTGTGCCCCCTCGTCTGGCCCACCGCTGACCACCGCCCAGTCCTGAACAAGTACTTCCCACCGGACTTTGACCCTTCGCTCATCCCGCGAAGAAGGGGCCCGAAGAACTCCCAGCAGGTCGTCCGTCTCATGGCCCCGTTCTCCATGTAAGCCCCGCCCGGCCCAGCCCGTTTCATGTCGCTGACGAGACGTCCAGGCGATGCAACACTTGCGGAGAATACATCTACAAGGGCAAAAAGTTCAACGCGCGCAAAGAGACCGTCGACGGAGAAGACTACTACGGCATCAAGATCTTTCGATTCTACATCAAGTGGTGAGCGTGCTCTCCTTCGTCTCTCCGTCTCCGACTAAATCATGCCCACAGCACCCTGTGTTCTGCAGAAATCACGTTCAAGACCGACCCGAAGAACACCGACTACACAGCGGAGCACGGTGCATCCCGCAATTTTGAGCCATGGAGGGACGAAAAGCAAAACGAGGAGGAGGACCGTCTCGCGCGGCTGGAGGAGGAAGAGAACAATCCCATGAAGGCGCTCGAGAACCGAACGGTCGATGCGAAACGCGAGATGGACATCCTCGATGCCCTTCAGGATATCCGTGCGCGGAACGCTAGAAACGAACGGATGGGACAGAGCGTCGATTTGGTTGCGCGGATGCAAGCGGAAGACATCGAGACGGAGGAAGACCAACGGAAAAGAGAAGAGGAGGAGGAGGACGAGAAACTCGTGCGAGAAGTTTTCTCAAAGATGGCTGGGCCTGCTCCACCTGGCGAATCGTCGGGCTCGAGTTCCTCGCCACCCGAAGCATCGACATCGTCGTCGTCGCAACCCGTCACCATCAAACGCAAGGCGGGAGAGGTCGAGCCCGACCTCTACAGCCTGCTTCCAGAAGCCACGCGGGAACTCGTCACCTCGAAAGCCGCTACTGCGCCGCCGGCCAAGAAACCCAAGCCCGATTTAAAAGCCAAGCTGGGCATCAAGGTCGCAAAGAAGGGCAAAGTCGCTGTATAGGTCGGCTCAGGTTCTTAATCATGTATTTATCGTCATTGTAGCGCTCGCGTGTATCGAGTAACTCTGATACCTAGTTTCTTAGGTCGACCACGATCGCCGACCCGCTCTTTGGTATGGCCGCGTTGACCGACACGCGGAGCAGTTCCGAACTCCGTACTTTGTCGACCCGCGTTCCCGCAGCCTCGTGAATGTGACCAAAGACGTGCAACCGACACTTGTTCAGATCGTTCAATCTGGACGACAGCGTCCGGCATCCAGCGTCTTGGTCCTTTCGCGTCTTGTCGAGCGTCCGGTACGGCGGTCCATGGGTGATGAGAACTTCGGTATCGCTGGGGATCCTGCTGTAGATCGCTGAAGGGGGGTTGATCACGAGATGAGGCAGCGATGTATGGACGAACATACCTTGGGCTTCTACGTCGGTATCGTATTGGAAAGCGCCTTGGCCGTAGCACGGGGTTGCCTTGATGAATCGATCAACGTGTCGTACATGTCGCGCGGGGGGAAGGGGGGGGAACTCACCGGCGTCCCATACACCTTCCACGCTCTTCCCGTCGGCGAGGTAAAGCAGAGAGATTCGTGCTCGAGGTAACACAGCCCGAAAGACGACTGGCTGCGCACGTACGCCCTCGTCTCCTCGATGACCTGGTACGCGGTCAGGACTCCCCCAGAAACGTCTGGGGAAACGACGCGAACGCACGTCCCGATCGAAACCCCACTCGACTTGGCCGAACCTCTGATCCAGACACAGCTGTGAACCACTTCAGAACCGAGCCACGGTCTCGAGCC
Organism: Strobilomyces dryophilus; assembly: GCA_038089955.1. Lineage (NCBI taxonomy): Eukaryota > Fungi > Basidiomycota > Agaricomycetes > Boletales > Boletaceae > Strobilomyces > Strobilomyces dryophilus. Next base: position 15,314 of record JBBPLT010000307.1, on the reverse strand, counting down.
TGAGGGACGCACGTACGTCGTGGTTCCCGGCGACGACGCTGTGGAAGCGACGCTCGACGTTCAACCATCAGCCATCGCGACCGGTCGATCGGGCACTCACATCTTGACGGGGTGATCGAGCGACTTGAGCCAATCGACGGTCGGGATCAGCTGCGACGGCGTTCCCCAGCTGCTCAGATCGCCAGCGTGCACGAGCACGTCCCCAGACGGGACGCGATACCGGCGCGAGTGCGTGTCCGAGATGCAGACGAAACGGGTCCAGCCGGGGCCAGGGTGGGGTGGGAGCGGGGTGCCCTCGACGTCGACGTGGATGGCGTAGGCCGGGCTCTGGCTGTCGCGCTGGGCAGTCATGTCGTCGAGTTGACCTACCGGTTCGTCACACAACATGCACATTAGAGGCTGTGGTTCTTGTGCCTAAACCGTCTCTCACAAATCGTCCGGGCTACCGCCTAGGTCGAGGTCTCTCAGGATAAACACCGCCTCTTCCACGCGCATCTCCAATACGTCCATCATCTCCCGTTTCCGCTCCCACTCTGCCAGCACCTCGCGCTCCATGCGGGTCAGTAGATTCACGTCTTCAGCGACGTCCGTCCGTTCCCGTTTCGCCAAGATGGACTTGACGTTGGGCTCTTCCTGCTCCGCTTGTCGACGCGCACCGATGTTGAACAGCGTCTTGTAAAGACTTGCGAGGAGCGCCGAGTACGCTTTCGTCAAGTCGACGTGCCTGACACCAAACCGTCGGATAAATGAGTAGCCATCGTGTTCAGAGTCGACTCACCAGAGATAAAACGTGCGCGTAGGATTGCGATCGGCAGTCCTCGGAACTTCCTGCGTCGATATCAAAAAGTCCGAAGAAAGCGCGGACAAGAGCGGTCGCACGTCCTTGTTCGCCATCATCGCCACTTTGGCGATCTATATCAAAGAAAAACGTCGCATGTCCTCGTCCTCGGACGAACGCAACCACTCACGTGTTTCTCGTCCATCTTCCCAACATCCAACAACAGCCTGACGATCCGTACACCATCATCCCCATGTCGCTCTCTCGCCACGGCTTCTAGTACACGTCTCCTCAGCCGCTTACTGATGGTATCAAATTCGACATTGACTTTGTTGTCACCGAGACTGACATAGGACGCAGCTTTGCCGGTCAGCGTCGGGTTGTCTACGCATGCCATAAGACCTAGATAATCTTTTATTAAGGAGGATGTTGACGGTTTTTTGGTAGTAGTCGCAAGTCCTTCGGTCAGGTCCTCGTCGTCCGGGATATGCATCGCGATAGCTGCGATGGAAGTCGAATCTTCGGGACAAGAAAAGAAGAAGACGTCAATGGTCTGGGTATGTAGATGAAAGTGGATGGACGTACCCGAACGTATCTCGGAAACGGTTTTTTGTTTCGACTCAGTCGCCTTGAGTGTGGCTCTAATAACTAGCGCGGCGCTGTGGTTGAACCGTTCTTCGACGGCAGTCTCGATGAGCTACATCTACTCCATCAACACGAGATCGAACTCGTCCTTCGGCGAGATCATACCTTGTTGCGGATGTGGATGTCGAACTTGTCGAAGTTCACCCGGAAATAGACACCATCCTGAGAGGTTCAGAATCCGCTCTCAAAAGACGATGGAACGCTTACATCTACCACGTCCTCTGCCGCTTTCTTTTTCTGCGGCAAGTCAAATGTCAACGCTCGACGAGCAAATGCGACGGACGCGATCCTTCCTACCTTGGACAACCGACCGCTCAGTTGCTCCTTCGTTTTCCGCTTCTAAACAGACCGATCGACCCTCTTCCGAAGCACGAAATTTTGCCACGCACCAATCCGACTTTCTCTGCCTCCTCCTCTTCCCGTCTCAGTTTCGCACCGGCCGTCACCTTGGCCTCCCGAAGTTCCTTGGCAGTCGGAAACCCCGCGATCTTGCCCTTTTCTTCCGCCTCGTAACGTATCCGCTTGTCCCGGGGCGAATTGTGCGACAGCACGGTGGACGGCTTGAGATATCGCTCCGACACGAGCTTGTACAGCGATTGCGCGTACGCGCTGGCACCTGCGTGACACGCGGGGAGGGGGGCGTCGGGACGATCGCCGACGCAACGAGGGGGAATCGACGCACGTTTGGGGTCGTAGACCGAGACCCTCGAGACGATGTCTGGCGGTCGAAGTTTCCCGTGATCCAACACGACCTGCACGATCTCGGCGCCCTTGACGCATCCGCCCCGCCCGCCCCCGATCAGCCCTCGCGACGAGGCCATCCCGAGTGGACCCGACGCACCGTTGGCCCAAAGAGGCTCTCTGCCAACCACACGTATCGCCCGAACCGCAACCGCAAGAGACACTCGAGCGCGTTGAACTCGAGCATCTCGCCTTCGTCGTCCTTGTGGGCGTGCCAGAGGACGTTGTGTTGAATGAGTATGATGACGGACGCACGGACGGACCGTGGCTTCATCCCGGTGTAGCGTACGAGTTGTAGGAGGGATAGACGACCTCGGGTGAGCAGTGTGGACGCGACTTTCTGGCGGGCGGATGAGGGACGGTGTGACGGTTCGGGCCGTGCATGCTTACTGCTGTGAGAGGACCGAAATGTGTGTCTATGATCTGAGTGCACAAACGACAAGTGTCTGCGTCGGCCATATGTGTACCGGGCAAGACAAGGACCTAGGATCAGGCTGGGCTCAAGGTCAGGGGAGGTGGTGGTGGAATGACATGAAATTGTTGCTTGATGTGTACCCTCATCGCTACACTTTTCTTGACTCGGGTGGCTTGGTTCCGGCAATCACCGCCAATGAAATTTGTGTGCATACGCCTCGAAAAGTACATGTACTCGACACGCTTTACTTCTCGATAACGACTGCTCTGCCTCGCACACCACATTAAACCGATCATATGTCCCTCATTTTCATGCTGAAAAGGTTAGTCATAGACAATGCAAAGACGAGAAAGTGCACATGGTAGAATGTGACGTGGACAAGGCCCCACGCGGATGACTGTGAAGAAAAGTACTTGACCTTACTCGTGAGACCTTGATGTATGTGATGTCGTGGGCGGATAGCGATGTAGGAAGAATACGGGGATGAAGGCAATAAGTTAGCGCTGCACGGAAGTAATGCATACAACCGTGCGGCGATCATGCACGCCAAAGGCAGCGGATAAAGTACTGAAGCGTCCGCCACATCATTGGACGCGCGCCCGTTTCAAACCTATGAAATGTTGGGTATAGAACACGGTGGACATGCATGTAACGTACCCGGTGAACCGCGAGGATCCTCTGTGTATACTTCTTCCTCGTTCGGACCCAGCTCGTCGTAACTTCTCTTTGACGACGCTTTGCTGGAGAGAGTGACCGAGCTTTCGTTAGAGCCAGCGTCTGGATCCATCCAGTCCGCCTCATCGTCCCCTTCGGCGTCTGCGTCATCCCATTCATCCCAGTTGACTTCGTGCTGGAGAGCGACTTCAATACTACCTTCCTGTTGGTTCTGTTCACCATTAAATGTTCGGTCAAATTCAGTGTCTACATGTTCTCGTAAGCAGAGCTAATCGAAAAAAGTCAGCAGTCACATACCAGCTTCACGTTCCAATATCGAAACAAAATTGGAATCGGACTCATCGACTTCGGAAGACAAATTTACCAGGGTCGCATCTGGCTCTTGATTCCCTGGTACTTGTTCTCCTAATACATCGTCAGGCAAAAATACTGAGCTGCTCGGAAACGTACTTACCGTGATCAGCCTCATTCCTCGACTCACTAGTCACGAGCTCAACACTGCCCAGGATCGGGTCATCTTCGTGAGCTGGAGATGTAAGGGTAAGTCAACACATCTCCAGACATCGTAAATGGACGTACGTGATACCGATTCCTCAGGAACACTGGTATCAGATGGCCCACTTACTTCGGGTTCGAGGACAGCGCGGGCAGGAACAGGGGTTGCCGTAGACTTGTCTTCTTCATCCTCGTCCGAACCGGGTAAAACTACCTGGGCTTCATCTACAGCCGTCGACGTATCTTGCACTCCCTCCTCGTCATGCGGAGGTTCGCCGTATTGGATAGGGGAAACCCCGCCAGCTCTCTCAGGAAGGTCCTCACCATATCGTTCGTCGTACTCCTCCGGCTGGACGTAGTCCGCATATTCGGTTTGCTCGCCTTCAAATTCCGATCCTTGCCCAATAATGGTTGCCGCAGCGTCAGTATCTTCTGAAGTCGTAGCGTGAACTTGGTCAGCATCGAGAATATCAGATTTGACGGATCCGTCTTCGTCGCCGGCGTTGGTCCCTTCGTAGTCATCTCCATCTTCAAGCGCGTGTGCTGCTTCCCTAGCGACCTCGTGATATTCGGCCACGAGTTCCTGGACATTGCACGTATCCTCCTCTTCGTAACTTTCTTGAGTGTTTTCTTCGGTCGGTTCGGTAGGAAATGCGGGTTCTTTGGCGGGTTCCTCAGTATCTGTAGTAGGCGGTACTTCCGAGGCATCGGAAACCACCGCGGCATAAGTTGAGGTGACGGCTTCTTCGTGTTGAGGAAGATGCTGTTCTTCACCTGCCTCGTATTCTTCGTGACGTTCTGCTGAACCATGAGCCATCCAGCAGTAATGATGAGAATAACACAGACCTTGGCCGTGTTCTCCTTCTCCTGTTCCTGCAGCAACGCTTAGTCGCTGAATCTGTTCCTGAAGTGCGTAGAATCGCATAATGAATCGCGGGACGATAGCGCGGAGTCGAAGTCGAAGTGGTCCTGCAAAGTCAGATCCGTCGTGTAAAACGTTGAGATCATGCAAACTAATTTCGCGCGAATGCACGTTGTCCTGAGAAACAGTCAGTAGGTAGCGATTTCGATTAAGGGTGTACTCACCTCGGATACTACCAACTGTAAATCATATGCATCAAGTACGAGTTCACCTTCGAAGCTATGGGGAACGCGAGAAAGTAATACTTCATCCTGACGCAACGCCTCGAAGACGCTGCTTAATGGTTCATAGTATAACGTAGGGGAACTCTCGAGAAGTAGCGAGTAAGCTTCATGGTTGTTCTGCGATTCTTCCTTCGATACGCCATCTACTTCAGGCTGATTGAACAACGCGTATCCTGGCTGGGAGACATCGGCGACAGACAGTAAAACAGCAGGAGGATCGACATAAACACCATCTGAAATGTGGAGAGGGATGACAACTTCCTCTCCCGCTTGCGCTGCCGACGCCTGCTGGACAGCCTTTTCGTCATGGACCGCAGAACCACCATCGTAAGCTTCCTTCGCAAGAGGTGCTGACTCAATAGTGGCCAGCTTGGGAGTTTCGCTTTGAGCCACCTCTGACTGAAGCGCGCGTTCCTCGGCAATGGGCAGAACGTGCGATGTTGTCTCATCGACCGCGCCCACGGGAACCGGCATTTCAATCGGCTGCTCTATGGCTTGGGCAACATCGCCGAGCTGTTCGTGCGACTCACTAACAAGAGGAGTACTTTCGTCGGGAGCGTCGAGCGATTGCACCACCTCGGATGACGGAGCCACCGACGAAACTCCTGAAGCCGAGGATTCCACGTGGAGAGCGTCAGCCGCCGGGTGGTCAAGGGGTGCGGAATGTGACTCTGGCTCGCCCTGCAGCGTCGCGGGGTCCGTGACGGGTGGCGTCGATACTGGATGTTCAGAGTCGAATGGCACGTCGACGGGCGGCTGTAGGGGCTGAGGAGGGACAAGAGGAGAGGCGACGTGCGACGCGTCGTAAACTTCAATGTCTAGTAGTTCTTCCCCGTGCGAGCGATGATATTCAGCGGTTTCGTCGGCCATTTCGTATTCAGCGTTGATATCGCCGACGTATTCCTCCATGTCCACCTCCACGCTGGCGTGCTCGCCGTAGCTAGAAGTAGAGAGATGGCCATCGTGGTCCATCAGCGCTTCTGCAAAGAATTCTGTGGAGCTCGGCATGTTCATTGTGACGTCTGTATCTGAAAAGTCAAGCATCTGTGCGTCAAATGCATCGATCGAGAGAGGAGCCGACATCGCGGAGAAGCACAGAGTCAGGGAACAAGGCAGCTCGGCGTTTGCCTTGGGTTTCCATCAGGCCTTAGGGCAAGCACTGAAAATTGGTCCGTGCCGATCACGTGCAGTGACACACTAGCTCGCAGACGTCGACAGCGACGGCGTCCAGAGTTTGCCGTCGAGATGGCTGCAGATAAAAGCCATCATGCTGCAGTCGTGGAGTTTCTCGTGCGACGGTCCATGACAAAAGGATACCAGGTGTTTTCCCTGATCACCCCACCAGCCTACGTGGCGTTCGTGCTCGCGCGCAAAGGCCGGGCGCAGTTCAGCATAAACCGCTTCCTACGTGCAACGTGGGTGGGAGGGGCAGTCGGTCAGCAAGGTTCCAATCATCCCGTTGCTTTCTTCACCCACACGCGCTACTTCAGGGTGTGCAGCTGGTGGAGGGTTCGAATATGTCCGGTCCGCAAACTCCAGTGAAGTAACCGTCAGGAATAGACACGTCCGCAGCACCTACGACGTACGCTTCCTTTCAACTTGTGCGCTACATACTCAGTTGTTTATAGACTGCTTCGTTGCGAGAGGATGACCATTCGATCATTGGTGCATTGCTGTTCGCCGTCCTCACCCCCGCCCTGTTTTGGCGGAGAGCAAGCACCGTAAACTGTGAGTGGGCCTGAATTCCTCCGAGTGGGGTTTACTTACCTGCTTTGAGTGATCTTGGGCGGTGCCGGCATTGGTTCTTCCATTGGTGTCTTGACACACTATAGTCGTACCTTGACAGGGGACACCCCTCCACCTGTACAAGTACCCGAAGTCACCATTTCTTCGACGTAAGCGAAATTTTGATGAAGAACGAGCCGCGAGCAGTTGCGGGTGCACACCTCGGTCAGATGGGAAGCTTGGCATCCTACACTACACAGTATGTTCAACTAACTCCTCGCCGCGTCTTTAAATCTTCCATCCACGACTGGATGAATTACAAGGAGATCCTCCATCACGGTCTTCTCACGACCGCTCTCACCATTACCTCCATTTCTTCGTCGAGCTTTCCTTCCATCATAGCAATCCACACCACTCATGTGTTCTCGCGTGGTGATATTGAAATGGTCCTGATAATGCACGCGAGAATGCAACTTATTGAGCACATTCGCGGCAGCATGCTGCCACCGTTGGGCGATGTGTGCGCGTCGCCTTCTATGCTCGATCTCCCGTTTGACGATCTCAGTCGTCCCCTGGCGAAGGTCTCCTCCATGCTTATCATGTAAACGAACCATTTTGTTGACGTAGTGTGCCCCTGCCAATTTGACATTCAACGGTGAGAAGTGTATCACTTTGACCCAATACCCACCAAGCAAGTACTTCCTGACCAGACTACTCAATAATTGACCGTTTTCATCGTCGATGAGATACTTGTGTCCTGGGAGGGCCGTGTACCCATCATGCCCAGAAGCCAAGTATTCCCTCGTCACGATCTTGTATGTTCGTCCACTCTTCTCCCTCTTGATAAATTCGCCATCTAAGAGGACGGAGGTTCCTCGACCAGAACTTGAACTAGAGCCGTCTGAAGGAGTACTCGGTGCCTCCTGCAAGATCCACACGCCAAGCACTTGCTGCCCAGAAGGACGGCGAGAATCCCAAGAGACGCGTAAGCCAGATATGACGGGGAAGCGTCTATGAATCATCAGACGGCTGAATTTGACAGGAACATGTAAGTAATGTCTCCTTACCCTTCTTGCGCTGGATATTTGGACAACCCTTCCTCGAGCGCATCCCATAAAGATTCTCCGTCCAGCTCAAGTACAACAGTGGGGTCATCGAAGGGCAAAATCTCCAGGATATTTCCTAGGGTAATCTCTCCTTCAACAGGATGTCAGTGAGTGCCAAGTCATTATACCTTGGAAAGACCCATACCAGCAGGGTATACAGAGTCTCCTCGTAGCGTTCCAGCAGATATGAGAACACCATCCGACCCGCTACCGCATTTCGTATATAAGGCATCATCGTATGCATGCCTTATGACGTCTGCAAACCAGTTCCCTGCCGCCGTCTGCGCAGAAGATAACATCAGTTATCGAAGCTACCTGAGTAGATCCGCATACCTCGTTGGTGCGCAAGAGATGCGATCGTAAATCCAGTTCTACGTCGGTGATGCACACAGGTGCCTTCAACGACTCAGAAACTGACGACAGGACGTCGTGAAGGATCTCTTTCAGCTTCTTCGAAGACGGCATACCAGGCTGAGTTTGATGGCGTTTACCTGATATGTGCAGTTAGCTTCTCCGGAAGAAGATGAAACAAAGGGTCAGCTACTCGCCATGAATAGCTTTGATCACTTTCTTTCTAACACTCCCTGGAGAGGTATCTTTCAACTCTAGCGTGAGTTCACTCAGTTCTCTGAAGTCTGTTCCGCTCTTAACAACCAATACGTCGCCGTTGTCCCCTTCCGATCCAAGGCTTGGCTTCGAAACGTCATATCCCTCCCAAGTAGTCACACCCTTGGACACGAAGTAGAGATGGTCGTGGCCACCCAAGATGATGTCTGCACCATGCTCGCCGACTATCGGATGGGTATTTTGAGTAGAGGGAGACGAAACTAGTAGGTCCTTAGCTAGCTGTATATCCTGTCGCAATGAAGGTGAGCAACTGTTTTCGTTGGCGAGTCAGGATGTTACATTAGGAACGCTACGAAATGGATGAGGGATTGAAGTGCACGAACGAAACATCCATACCGACAATGAGTCAATGCGATAACCAGGTCGCATTGGTGCTCCCCGCGTAGCAGTTGCGACAATTCTCTACCAGTCTTTGCCATGTCTTTGAACTTGAAATTGGGTGGCCATGCTGATACCGTACTGATCCAGTCTCTGTAGAGCGGAGTCGTGAAGTATACACTCCTCACGCAGTGCGAACACAAACTCTTCAACGAGACCAATTATACCGATCCTGAGGTCTGATCGCTCTAGCACCTGAAAGAGATGCAGGTGTTCCGGAACGTTATTGGTTTGTTCATCTACGATGTTGCTCAAAAGCCAGGGCTGAGTGGGTTAGACGTGTTGCGTGAAACCCCTAGAGAGTCCGACTCACAAACTTGGTGTCATCAACTAGCTTGGTAAGGTGCGGGTATCCTATAGACGTAGCATTCAGTATAACGCCGGCACATCCAGAACCGGACGAATCCAAACCGAAATCAAAGTCATGGTTGCCTTCATGAATCAAAGACGACGGAATTAGCACGCCAATCGCCTGGGAACCCGTGATAACCCACGAACCCGTGAGTGCGACGTCCGGCGCAAGCTCGTTCATCACTGGAACCTGCACCGAGCATCGTCTCGATCAAGGATGTCCATGCACGGAACGAAGGCACGTCCTCACCATATGGCTTCCTCGAGTCACCGTACTCTCGACCGATGGGGAAAACAAGTCGCCAGAGAACAGCGAGAGGCCGTCGCGCGTGCCATCTGATCTCAGGCGCCAGTTGCTTCGGATACCGTCCAAGAGGGAAGCGAACTGGGTGACGTCGATAGTGTCGCCGCTGGGGAAGATCTTCTGGGGCGTGACACGATACACGTCGTTCCAGTGTACGATGGATAGACGCGACATGACTGGGATGGGAGAGGTGTGTGATCGGGGGTGCAAGGGGTCGCTCTATGCTTGACCGTTGCAGGGTACGGGGGAGGAGTCGACAAAGCCAGTATGAAATCGCTTTGGTTTTCCGTTGACCAATCTGAGCAGGCAGTGCACGCAACGTACTTACATGACAATTCGGATCCGAACGACTGCTCTCGGATCTCGGTGGACCCTACTTGGGAGATCGCTATCGGAGATCCGCTTGACGGGTGTATATGAATATTACCTGCGCAAGATTTCACTGTTTGAAGCCTAGCTGTTGACCACAATCAAGGTGCGCTATTTTCGTCGGAACGTCCTCGTGTCTTACTGTAAAGCTGATTCAAGTTCAACTCGGACTCGGAGCACTCAGTAACTTGAAGACGAGAAGACTGACTTTCAAAGGATTGAGTACAGCCTCCCGAAAACACCCTCGCATCCCGGCCTCAAGGTGGGAAGGTACCGGCAAGGCGAACTTGTCCATCGTAGGATAAGAAACCTTCAGTCTCGACGTTATAGGAAACTCGGGAGAACTCGGGAAACAGATACCCCTACCAGAGCGCCTTCCTAGAATAACGGGCCGGGACTAAGAAACTTCGAGTTTGGCGGCAAATGGCCTGATGGATAATAGATAGACCGGCTCAAGTTGACCTCGAACGAAGGCCATCCTTCTCCTCTCCGCGGACCGTCATGCTACCTCAGAAACGCCAATGCACTAGAGAAGTGCCGTGTACAAAGGATGTCCCAAGGAAACGGTTAAAGACGTCAGAGATCGCCAAACAGGTTACCAAGTGCTCGTTGATTACCATTCCATCTAAACCTATAACACAGAAACAAGGATTGGACACGGATTCCGATGTTGAGTCCGAATATGAAGACATGCCTACTGGTGCTCCGTTGAAGAATCGCAGTAGTTTGTCGCCGAAAGATCTTCCCTCTGACTGTCGTTATGGCTTTCGTGTCTCGTTCAGGCCGGCTATTAGAGAATTTGTTGGGACGCTCAGCCCGTGGAAGGCGCCTGCTGCTACAGACGTTATCCGCATCTGGAACAACAACTTTCCTAAACACAAACTCGCGAACTTAAAAGGCCTTCAGACTATCGTCTTCAAGTTGGTACGTGGCCGGATCGCTCGCTGCTTCATGTTGGCGAGTGCACCAGCTAATCAAGGTTCTGACAGGTAGATGATACCGTTCAACAATGGCGTTCAGATATCGCTACCACAGCGGTCCAGTGTCTAAAAGTGAACCTTAAGGGTTTTTCTGACGAGAAGAATGCACGAGTGATGCAAGCGACTTGGTTGCTTGGCGACGACGAGAGCGATCGAAAACGACCGTTCTATTACAAGAACTACGGAGACGGCACTCAGCCATCTGTAAGTTTTGCTTCCGATATGAGGCGACGGTCCTGATGTTCCGCAGGGAATTTTCCAATCTCCCATCATCTCAGCGACTCTCGCCACTCACTTCGCCTCTATTTCGAGCGTTCCCGAGGAATCTCGTCTGCAGAACCATCCCATCGGGGCGCTTGCCCTGAGCATACTCGCAGTATGTCTTCCCTTGCCAACCCTCAGGCCTGCTCAGCATCCCATCAGGTGAAACGCGCCCTGACGTGGACAAAGACAGGCGTCGATAGCATCCCCAAGACGTCCGAGGGAAATTTCTCCAGGGTCAACTGGGGCGACCATTACAGGCTCCAAGACGGTCAATACGTGTTCACGAAGACGGCGAGCAATGTCGTTGCCGTCATTAACAAGCTGCAAGGCATCCAATGGGAAAGGATCCTCGCCGAAACAGCAAAGTATGCGACGGAGAAGAACATACCAGCCGCTTTGAAAGCGCACCTCGAGGAAGCGGAGGACCAGTCCGATTTTGAGCTCGAGGACTGGGATGATGATTTTGAGTAACTCCGACGTAGTACTTGTTGTCGATTTATGAAAGCTTGTGGCTGTTCAACATGTTGATGTACCCGTAGTTCTTTTGTCATGGAAACACTGACAGGGGAGGGGCATGGAAGTATGCAATGACGAAATGAATAATCATTCTTCCAGATCTGACCAGACTAGAATCTATAGAACATGCGCGTGGACAATAGCAATGAACGCGGTCACGCTGCCCAGTCACCACGCGCCGAGTACATACATACACGTTGTCGTTACTAAAGTAATCTCCGTCATCACATGATCGCATTGTTTTGCAGACCACGCACCAGAAATCAGGAAAAGGGTGGAATTGACGAAAGTTCGAGTGATCCCGCGATCACCCTGTGCGATGCGCAATTAAAGCAGTGGCCGTCACAACCCCTGCAGCGAACGCGAGGGATGGGAGGACGAATGCACCCAACGACAGTGTGGTACTAGTGGTACGCTTGCCACGTTTGCAGATGCCCTCGATCGCCCCAGGACCTGGTATCACATCGTTTTCCCAACCGTCATCAAGTAACTTCTTCATCATCTCTTCGTTAAGCGCAGCCAGTTCTTCCATTTTCCAAGCTGTGCAGACTCCCACCATCCACTTCATCCGGCGCTTGCTTACTTCGCCCCCGACACCCGGAGCTCTCTCCCTGAGCTTGGCACGTAATTCTCCCACATTTTGGATCGCTCGTCCGGCCTGCTGCGGAAGACTGCGCTCGATCCGCTGTTTGATGAGATTCGCGAGCTTCGGGCTCTGCCCATTGGTCGATACCATTATCTGAAGTGGTCCGTCGCGAACCTGTGAGCCAAAGTAGAAATCGCAAGACTCGGGGATGTCAGCGACGTTGACAGGGATTCTGCGCTCCCTGCAAAGGGCACAGATGACGCGAGACTGAGCGACGTCGTCGATGGCTGTGAGGACCATGTCGACACCAATCAGATCTTCAGCACCGCCGAAGACGCGATCGTGGTACGTTATTTGGTAGGGACCGCCGATGAATTTCTTCGTGAGGGGATGCAAGCCTGTGCTGGGGCATATGATGGTCACTCGGGCGTCAGCAGCGAGCACCGATTCAACACGGCCCGAGGCGACGTCGCCGCCGCCGACGATCAGGACATGCTTAGACTTGAGTTGCCATGCTACCAGGAGGGAGGCTCCGCCTGGGATGGTGGACGAGTTGGCGGACATTGCAAACTACCCGACGGATGTAACGGTGAGAGCGAGTACGTGAGTGACAACAAGAAATTTTGCTCACCCCGCGGTGTGGATGTGTTCGAAAATGGCTAGGCCCGGGATACGGTCTCTATGCGGAAAAAGAATGGCATGGTGACTGCACTTTGTCTTGCCTATATTACGCAGCCGGCAGTCTCATGTTATTATCCCTTGTCACACGTTCCACCCGCTCGCCTCTCTTTTCTCCCTTTCGCTCCCCTCCCATCCTCTCTTTCCGTCACTCGTTTCAAGGCGAGTCCAGGAACGTTGATATTTGACAACGCGGTACCGAGGTAGTAACCATCACTCTCTGCACACCCTCCCGGCGAGCATCGCAATTTTCGGCGATCAACAGCAGTATATTGTGAGTATTTGACATTTGTGGCTGGCTGCTCAGTCGGCTCAGTGATCCCACCTCTTCGCTGCCCACCCTTCGACTTCCAGCTCAGGCTAGCCAGGCGTTGACCGTCCTTTGATTTTATTCCAGCACTAGCCGGTCTAGTATTTCACGTTCTCTGATTGGCATCGTCACGAAGTAATCGAGAACAAATCCTCTGGAAGAAAACTCGTACCTTTTATCATTCGTTCGCTCTTGCCAAGATGGTGTCCAAGCGTCTCATGCTTGCGTGGTCATTCTTCGATTTCTGCCTGCTGGCGGCAGGAATCGTGACACTCGTCCTTTCCTTTATCTGGCGCCAGCCTGACTTGCTCCTCAACCTCACCTTTAGCTCCACTGACCTCACTGGTATTTTTTTTTGTTGCAGTGTCAAGATCCGTAGACTGACCCTACTCTAGGTGCAACCGTATTGGGGATAATATTTTTGGCAACCTTCGTCAGCTCACTCATTCTCGTGACCATACGGGGGACGAGATCCCTCGTCATACTCAACTGGTTGCTCCTCGTCAACGGCCTCGCGATCCTCTCCGTCGGCACGTACATTTGGTTCTCCACGCTCCACGAACGCAACAATTATCACAACGTGTTCGGCATGCAGAGCAATGCCACCAAGATTACCCTCCAAGACACGGTGCGCAGCACGATATCCACGTGAGGTTAATTTTCAATGCGTCCCGCAGTTCCATTGCTGCGGTTATTTCAATGCCAATGACGAGGTCGCGTTCGGTGGCATGACGTGTCCTAACGGTGCTGCTGCCATTGCATTGAACCAATTCTGCGTCACGCCGATCACTAAATTTGCAGACACGACATTGAACGCCGTCTTCAGGTAAGCACCTTACGACTGGTAGAGGCGTCCTCTCATTCGCCTCCAGTACTATGTATGGATTTATGGCGATAGTTATTGGTCTCTTTTTGGCGAACATGTGTGTCATCAAGCGGGTAAGTGGCGCCGATGATGTACTATCTCAACAATTGCTGACGCATAACAGCGCCAGGAAGAAGACCGCTTCGAGAGAATAGATGCCAAGCGGGGTGGACCTGGCTTCGTATGAAGAGCCGACATCTTTCAATGACAAATTTTAAAACAATTTTATTCGGCGGGTACGACTGGTAAAGCGCTAGACGCGGTTCTCCTTGTTGCCCATTCGTTAAGCTGTTGTATTAGTTAACACAAGTCGTTAATCACCTTTAGGTGCAGGTTGTAATTGAGGTTGTAATTGCTGTTACGAAGGTGATGACGAAAGAACGAGGGATCCGACATCATTGAGAGGAATCTCCCTTGTTAGCGCGGACACCAGACTACTGATGTTGAGTTGCTGTGCAGTTGCTGCCGTGTCACCAGTCTGAACCGAACTTGCGCAGCAAGTATTCATCTTGACGATCAACTTCGTTGCCGCCAGAGGCTCTCACTCGAAGATGCAGCCCAATTCCGAGATGGCAGAACCTCTTGCGCCTCGATGGGCCACCACGGGCTAAAATGTATGTTACAAGTCAACTTCGGCGAGGGGAGATACTCAGCTCACAAGTATAGGCACGACGAGCCACGCGGTCCGTCGGTCATGGCCCGAGCAACCGAGCACCGATCAAACTTCGCTGATGGCCGCAGGGCTCGGAACTGAGCTGACGACAACGTGGGTTTAATCAGAGGGCCCACCGCTGACATGAGAAGTTGCTACGCTCTTCGCTACCGTTTGATGGCGTCGCTGATAACGAGGTCTGGCAGGGGTGTCATGTGATCCTTATTGGCACGCACGGAGCGCATGCTTCTGAGTAGTCTCGTGGGCGGCGGATGTAGCCTGAGGGAACCATAGTCGTCTCGCGAGAGTCATCGGCGCTTGAAGGTGTTTATGTGGCAAAGCGAGAGGCGATCGGTCCATCTGCGTTCTTGGATCGAGTCTGTCTTCGGTATTGTCGCGATCTTCCCGGGTCTGACGCTCGGCTCAAATATCATGCTTGAACGTCGCGCACCGAGGCACGAGGTTTCCGGTAACGAGTCAAGACAACTCTCGACGTCCGTAAGTACTTCATATGATTAGCACAATTGGTGGGTCGGTAGACCCTCTTCAATGGTTTACATCAAATACTATAAGCCCCAGTTGCCGCCGGCTGTCCACCCACGTGACCGTGCCGTGTGGAGCGTGCCGTGTCTGAGCGAGCCACCTCTCCTCGATCGATCGATGAAAACCCCTGCTCCTCTGTACTGTCTCCCTGGTTTGGTTTCTCTG
>JBBPLT010000306.1:0-32754 GCA_038089955.1 Strobilomyces dryophilus | reverse complement strand
CATCAAATTTTGGCGACCGTGACCGATCAGAATGTTCTGCAGTTATTTACGGCAAGAACGTCCTCTGTGGTGATTGAACGTGTCGGAGTCCTGCCATCACCGCCGGCTCGGGGCACTGGTTTTCCTAAACGCACTAGTCTCTTCAAGTCAAATTAGAGCGGTGTTCCTGCGGGTAAAGAGTGCCTGCACGGACTCGGAGCAACCGCATCATATGTCAACGTAGTAGGGACACTGTAGGCTCCGAGTACACGTTCTTTCTACGCGCGCAGAGGCGATTTGTGTTCATCCCATTGATAGGCGACGCATGCTTGCTGCGTAGAATCATTCGCAACAAGCGCCATGGCATTGCCGCATGGCCTTGGCGGCACTGCCCCGATCACCCAGGCTGCGGCTTCTGACAGATTAAAGCCACCTTTACCCTCCTCTGATCACGGTTCTAACCTCGTTCTCGGAACGGCTGACATTCGATTGAGAGTCCAAACTGCGGCGCAGCATTTCGATTGAATCGTGATTGGGATAAGTCTCAACCTCAGATGAGTCGCATCTGCAAACAGAGTGTACCACGTTATGTGCTTGAGACTCTCGCGAGGGCTACGCAAGGCCCTACGAGTTCTGATTGGATCGGAACGCCCTTGTACGACACTGGCGAAAACCTCCGCCCTTTGGGCACCCAAAGGGCACAAGCGAGACACCGATGCGGCCGACCTGCACCAGGGTAGGGTTCTGTCAATTGAAGGCAATGATATTGTCAAAATATTAATGTGGCGTTCCGTCCTCGTTGGCCGTCAGAAGCCCATGCCCGACGGATGGATGGTGAAATGTCGTTGTTCATCGCCAGATCCGAGGAGGGGAGCTAAGTTAACTTGACTTCCCCGCCTCCTGATTGCTGTTACGTGATGCAGATTTCCAGATGGGCCTCTGTAGGCGAACGGGCAGTAATCGTAATCTTTTGAAATTGGAGTCTAATTCACCGACGTCTCAGAGTCAGCCTTGCAGTCCGAATCTTCGACATCTTAGGGTCGGGTCGGCGTCGGAACTTCGAATGTTTTGTTCCCAGACCACAATCTACATAGACTCCCTCCACAAGTTCCTCCAAGACCTCGATCCGCCCGATCACACCAGATTATAAACAGACACTATGTGGCTAGACGGCGAAGGCTTTCCAAACGTCCCCGCCGAGGGCGTTCGCTTCAGACTCCAGGCCCGCGACAGCCAGCGTTTCCTGTACGCGCGGCTGGCGCCCGAGCCCGCAGTCGGACACTATCTCGGCGAGGAGCGCAACGACCAGATCTTCACGCTGATCCACGGGCGACACGACCGCAAGGGTCTGTACGCCATCAAGAGCTGGACCTGCGGCAACGTCCTCTTCTCGCGCTACACGTTCTCACCCAAGGTGGGGCACATCGCGGGGGACGGGGACTATCCCGACAAGTGGGTTTCCCATACTCGTTGTAGCCTCGGAACGGCGTCCTGAATCTCGCGTACGTGACCGCTCGTAGCTGGTTCGAATTCGTCCGGGACGATCGCGACGAGGCGTCCTTTCGGATCTACTGTCCGACGTCCGACAGCATTTTCTATTCGCGCGCGTTTCCAGAACCCACGTTCGATAACTACGACGGGGATACCAAGTATGATGATCAGTTGTGGCGGTTCGTTCTCGTTGGATAGGGGGATGCGCATACAGGGAGTCTGTCAGGGTGCATGTCCTTCGTCGATAAAGCTGACATTGTTCAAGTTGTGTCTCGAGCAGTCATGATTTCTTTGACAGCATATGCATTTTCGCGCGGTTTGACGCCCCTTGACCTCGGAGACCATCTTTTACTCTTGCGCGACGTCACCGGCTTTGGAATACTCAAAACTCGGGTCAAGTGCCGTGGCACACACACACACGAAGACTGCTACATAAACTGATCAACGTAACAAACAAGGAGCTACTCAATAACTTTAGTGACAAAATCATCATCGTCCAATAAAACGTGTGTCCGATGTCCAATTATTCATTGACCCTCCGGCTTCTTGCCCTTGGTCGTGCTAGCGGTAAGGCTCTTGTGGATGAACGGCATGACACCACCCCCTGCGATGGTGGCTTTCACAAGAATGTCAAGCTCCTCGTCACCACGGATCGCGAGTTGCAAGTGCCGTGGAGTGATGCGCTTCACTCGCAGATCTTTTGATGCGTTACCTGGAATGAACCAACAACCACCTCAATACCGAAAGTGCGACGAGCGCGTCCCTAACTCACCTGCAAGCTCGAGCACTTCGGCCGTGAGGTATTCCAGAATCGCGCTCGTGTACACCGCAGCTTTAGCACCGATCCGCACGTTGTGTTGCGTGCGTTGTTTCAGATAACGGTGGATACGACCGACGGGGAACTGGCACGCGTGAGCGTGCGGGAACGACCGGGGGACGGGATCGTACCTGCAGGCCAGCCTTTTGGCTCCGAGTTTGTATCGTGCGTGGCGTCGCTGGAGCGCCGGAGCCCGCCACGCCACCTTGGTCTGGTGCACCTGTCTTTGACTTTCCGCCTGTTGCTTTCGGGGGCATTGTTGAGAGATGATGATCGTATGAAGTCAAGGCGCGTCTTTCTTTAGGGTCGGCGATTCGGTGTTGTTGATTGCGACGCGTGTCATCACGTGAGCTCTGGCGTATCAGCTCCTCCTACTCCTACTACAATGTACATTGCACTGCTATGCAGCTATTGCCCACTCCTTTATCTTGTAAATCACATCCCCATTGACTACAACGGCAATAAATCCGAGTAGCTGCTGTGAGAGTGTACGGTGAACCACAAGTTTAATTACCCACGTCTCAGGTACTCACACACCCTCAAAGGAGACTCGGCTGGCCCGGGCTGGGTCGATGGGAATGGTCCGATACTAGTTCTCCGGAACAGAATGTTCCTCTGACAACTTGGTGCCAGGCATGCTACTTGGGAGTCACTTTTCCGCAGCTTGGTATGATTGTCGGGGATGCGAAATGGCGTGTTCGCTTGAAAGTCTGACGGTTCACTAGCACTACCCAGGCGTGGACGTCATGGGACAAAGAAGTCGTATTCACTGTGCCTGGGAGCCACAGGCCCGGGGGTCCTCGCCCGTTGCCACACCCGAAGGTCAGTAGACGTTAAGTTGCGAGCGTCAATTGGAGCAACACAAAAGAGGATTATGAATTGAGTGCATACCGTAAGTGGGCGCGACGGAAGACCGCCGGGCCCCATCAAGATACTTACAGTGGCAAGGGATTGATTGTTATCTCGTATCTCTCCGTGAGGACCTGCCACTGGTGATAACAAATAGGTGGCATTTGGCTGCTCGTGCCTGATGATATCATGTACACAGGCCCGAAGTTCTGGGAAACATTGGAGATTACTTATCAGGCAGCCTGATCCATTCGCACCGAATCCAACTTGAGACGTCGACAGACAAGGCCAGAGTCTGAAAGTCTGAGACGAGAGCTCCATTTCAACTGCGTCGGATGCCTATCAAATTTTATCACATTCAAATCGGCGTTCCATGCCCTTTGCGACTGAAACATCCGGAAAAAGCAACCGTTTCGGTATCCAGGAACATGTTTGACCCTTGCCCGTAAAAATACATATGGCAACTTGAGACGCCCGAAGGACGCTCTGCTCCTCCCCCAGTACCCCTCAGCTTTCTCAGAGGAGGATTTACTAGCTCTGCATTACCGCAGTGAATGTCCGCCCTTGCATTGTACAGCAAAGTGATCTCTGCTGTGCATAGCAGGCGTGTGCACCCATTATCTTGGAGCACTGACGGTTCGATAGGTCCGGAGTACGGTTGCCTACTTCACGCGTTCGCGCAGAACGGACCAGCGCCGTTCTCGTGTGGGTCGGTCCTCCTGATAGGTCTCTTGCGTCACCCGTGATCCACTGACAGCCATCGCCTGTCGTGGCTTAGGAGGCTCGTCAGTCGCAGATCGTTTGGGCGTTGTGGAGCAGCGGTTCATTCAGAAACGCCTGTGGGAATGGGCAGACTTGACTTGATCTCTTTTAGCCCAGTCGAACCAACGCTTGCGTCCAAACATGGTCTTTGAGCCTTGGTCCGCGGTCGCGAATTAACCCATTATAGATCAGTCTGTGACCAACGTGCTAGCCCCGAGCAGCACTATGTCAAGGATCAAGGGACTGGGGCGCACTGATAACGGCCCGCTTCGGTATGTGCTG
Organism: Strobilomyces dryophilus; assembly: GCA_038089955.1. Taxonomy (NCBI): domain Eukaryota; kingdom Fungi; phylum Basidiomycota; class Agaricomycetes; order Boletales; family Boletaceae; genus Strobilomyces; species Strobilomyces dryophilus. The sequence continues at coordinate 28,574 of JBBPLT010000306.1, read as the reverse complement.
CCGAGGGCTACACCGTGACTCTGATAAAGGCCACCGAACGTGGGCTCCGTTCTGATTGCGGTCATTAAAATCCATTATGGGAGCTGTGGGGCCACTGCCAAATAAATTGGCATAGAGACAATTCGTCTGCAGCAGAACGCAGACGTTTCAGGCCTCGCTTTGGCGAGCATGCGGTAGAGCTGTGCACAATAGCGCGTATGACTGAACCTCTAACGGCGATCCGAGGGGACAGCACGCTAGCGACCCGCAAAACGTGGATCTCGGATGGAAGATGAGTTGAATGCGCGGGGACCTGATCAGATGGAGCTGCTGTCATTGGGTTGACCGGTCCCCTACGGACGTACCTGTGCAAATTACTGTAACGTTGAGGTAAGTCCTGGCCCTGGCCGCTAGCGACACCGGCAAGAGCTTTGAAACTCTGATAGGGCCGGTGGATGAATAGCGGGGGAATAGCAAAATCAGCGCAGCGTGGCAAGCAGCCTGTCAAGCTCAATGGCAAAATACCCGCATCTCGCAGAGCTTGAAAAACATCTGCCCCGGTCCGGAGAGGATAAAAACCTCGTATTCACCGTTCACGCCCAGGGTCCCAGTGACTAGCTCCTGTGTCCGTCATGGAGAAGTCTTTGGCCCGCCAGTCCAGCTCGCGGAAGTCGGTGGATGGCCGGGGGCGCTATGGAATTCAGATAGGGTACTCCATCCGTTCATCGTCATCAAAGGCATCTAGCTGACTCCTTTATTGGCCCGCAGCTATCGCACCCTTTCGATTCAAGTCGACGAAAAGCATGCATATGGTGTCAAGCCCAAGTCCACCGACCCTGCAGATGCCATTGCAGCTATCGACGTCCACCTTATCCAAACTGATGACGTCTATGTCCGCTACTCGACCACGCCCGCCGTCGGTCTCGAGCCCGTTGCTGTCGAACGCAGACTGAAAGACGGAAAAAACATCATCAGCCCTCCTCCCACCAAGTACTGGCTCAAGGCGCTTAACTACGTCTTTGGAGGGTTCAACTTCCTCATGTGGATTGCGTTCGTCGTCACCATCGTAGGTCTCCCCACCACATCTTCCGCCATTCCCATCAGTAATGAAAGACTGTAGCTCTCCTACAAGCCACTGGGACAGCCCCCGCTGGCTTTTAACCTTGGCGTCGCTGTTCTCCTTGTAAGCGCCTACACTGGAACCTTCTTAGCCCTCTCATCTTCACGTTTTTCATAGATGCTCGTCATCGTCGTATCTGCTACCTTTTACGCCCTAGTAGACTGGAACGCCAACCGTATCATGAAGTCCATCAAGTCGTTGATCGCTCAGGATGCTGCTGTCATACGGGAAGGCAAACAACAGCTGATACTCGCGAATGACATTGTTGTCGGAGACATTGTCGTGCTCTCCACTGGTGATCGCGTGCCTGCGGATCTCAGAATTGTCCAAATGTCTTCTGATCTGCGTTTCGACCGGTCTCTTCTTACCGGTGAAAGGTCGGGCCATGCTGCAGCTGTTTATCCCTAAATGGCTCTAACACGGTCCCTTGCTACAGCGATATGATTCCGGCATCTCTGGACGCTACCTCTGACAATGCTCTTGAGACACGTAACTTGGCTCTCAACTCAACGTTCGTTACCCAAGGTACTTGCCATGGTGTAGTATTCGCCACTGGTGATCGCACTATCATGGGGCGCTTGGTCCGTATGTCCGGCGAGACAAAGTTCAAATTGACCACCATTCAGAGAGAAATATGGTTCTTTACTAAAGTAATTTCCACAATCGCACTGTCCCTCTTCTGCCTTTCGCTCCTTTTGTTCGGTGTTTGGCTCCGCAAGAGTTACCCTGGGTACGAGAACATCAGTGGTGCCATTATCAACTCCATCGGGTGTTTGACAGCATTCGTCCCTCAGGCAAGTCGATTCCTCCGGCTATTGTATCACGACTTATACTGCAGATGACAGGGTCTTCCCGTCTGTGTCGCTCTGTCATTGACCGTGATCGCCCGTCGGATGGCCAAGAGGAATGTTCTCGTCAAAAACTTGGCTACTATCGAGACGCTCGGTTGCATATCCGTCTTATGCTCCGACAAAACAGGCACTCTGACCGCGGGAAAGATGGCGAGTTTCCCTTACACCTCCATGATCAGTGCGCTGACACCTTCGTCAGGCGGTTGCGTCTGTTGCGTTCCTCGACGCGTCGATGAAAGTCGAAGATATTGAGACGAAAGTAGTGAGAGCGGACGACCCCCGGTCTTACGCTGCTCTCGATGTCGTGCACAAGATCACCAGGCTCTGCAACGGCGCCAAGTTTGACGCTGCTACGGTCGATCGCCCCGTCGCGGAGCGTGTCATCAAAGGAGATCCAACCGACACTGCTCTCCTCCGCTTTTCTGAGGCCCTATCAGTTCCCAGTCTCAACCTCAACAGTGCTTCGCTTTTGAAGAGCTCTCGACGTCTGTTCGAAATTCCGTTCAACTCCAAGAATAAATGGATGCTTTCAGTCATGGAGATGAACGACACGGTCAAGGGCGAAATTGGCGAAAAGAACGGCACTACCTGGTTGTTTGCCAAGGGCGCTCCAGACATCTTGTTCCGTTCTTGTAGCTCGGTCATGACAGCGAACGGCTCTATCGTGCCTTTTGACGAGTCGGCGAGGGAACAACTCTCGGTGCTGCAGAGTGCATGGTCGAACGAAGGTCAACGTGTCCTTGCATTGTCAGTCCATTGTTTCGCGTGCTGGCATATTCACTCAAGAACAGCATAGATGTCGCAAGAAGCTTGACACGTTCAAGGGCGACCTGCCCCCTAGCGATTTAGAGGAGGTCATGTATGATGAAATGCAAAACCTGACACTAGTCGGACTGGTCGGCATCCGTGACCCTCCTAGGTCGGATGTCCCCGCAGCCATCAATGTCATTCGGAAAGCTGGTGTCAGGGTTTTCATGGTCACTGGTGATTTCAAATTGACCGCTGTGGCAATCGCTCGCCAGGTGGGGGGCTACTAATCTGATACAGGTAATCGTACACTTACTGATGCGATGTTTCAGGTCGATATTGTCACGCAACAGCGTATTGATACCATCGACGACGTTCGTGCGTCGAAATACCCGGAGAACATTCGCCCACCATTGGTCAAGCCGTCCGATAATGATCCGATCCGTTCCCTTGTTTTAACCGGTGAAGACGTTGCCACCCTCACTTCCGCAGACTGGAACGTAATCGTCGGAACGTACACCGAAATCGTATTTGCGCGCACGACCCCTGACCAGAAGATGTCAATCGTGGAGAACATCAAGTCTCGTGGGGACAATACCGTCGCAGTCACAGGTGACGGTGTCAACGATGCGCCGGCGCTCAAGGCCTCCGATATCGGTGTTGCCATGGGAAGCGGAAGCGACGTAGCGAAGGAAGCTGGTAAGCCCCGTCGCCTTCTATCATCCCTTGCTGACGCTGCCACGGCCGGTAAGCCGCGCTCATCTTACTCAACAATGACTTTGCATCCATTCCTGTGGCAATTGAAATGGGCCGTTTGGTGTTTGACAACCTCAAGAAAGTGACACTCTACCTTATGCCGGTGCGTCATTTTCGAGTTCCAACCTGACTTGGAGAACTCAACTCTTCTCAAGGTTGGTTCGTACACCGAATTCATGGGGGTGCTTTCCAATGTCGTGCTGGGAATGCAAATTCCCTTGAGTTCGTACTTGCAAGTCTGCTTCTCGATTACAAACGACGTTGTCATGTCCATCGCCTTGATGTACGAGAAAGCCGAGGCAGACCTCATGATGCGAAAACCAAGGAACGCCAGGAGGGATCGTCTCACAGACTGGCGGCTGTTCTTTCAAATTTACTTCGTTAGTCATTTCCTGAGCTTCTCGGACATGAATTCATCGATACATAGTTCCTCGGACTCATGGCTTGGCCCTGCTGTATGGCCATGTGGTTTGTATACATGGACCAGAACGGCCTCGGCTTCTACGATGTCATCCTGACCTACAATCGGTGGCAAGACGGATGGAAGGGCAAGTCTGCCGCGGAGCTCGCCAACATTGTCAACACTGGACAATGCATCTAGTAAGTTGTCGCCCTTCTCTGGATTGCTTACCGCTGACGCGGAATAGCTATGTGACCATGGTGTTCATCCAATACGGCAGCATTCTTGCTATCCGAAACAGGAGGGTGTCACTTTTGCAGTCGAACCCGCTTTGGGGCCCCAGGAAGAACTTGATCATCATTGTTGGGATGACTGGAACAGCTTTGATCGCTGTTGTCAATCTCTATGGACCAGGGCTTCAGAGGGTATTCAACACTACGCCGATTCCCTCCATGTTCTGGGGCCCACCTTTCGGCTTCGCGCTTGCAATACTGATCGTTGACGAACTCCGTAAGTTGATCGTCAGGACCTACCCCAACGTGAGTAATGAGAGTGCGGGCAATGACGTGGTCCTAACCTTTGGTCTAGTCGATCATTGCCAAGATGGCTTGGTAACACACCTAGACCTGCAAGATGACGTGAGCGGTGTAGATATTTTGCAATGGACTGACAGATATACTGTACACATGATGTCGCCATGTTCGGACATAACATTCGGTTGAAGTCGAATCTTATTTACGTATAACGTTGCACGTAGCACTTGGGAGTGAACATGCACACACCAAGAGAGACCAGCCGATGGAGCTAGCGATAAGCACCGTTGAAATGAATCGGTGTCATCAGGAACTCAACCGACAGGAATCAATTCCAAATGTCACTCATTTCTTCGTTGGTTCGCCGCCGGCGATGGATGAGCGATGTGCTCGTTCAAAGAACACGTTACACGAGGCATCAAACGAGAGAACACTTTGGTGGGCTCCATCGTAGTACAGCCTATGGAGTCGTACCATTTCTTTATAGTACGGTAGTAGCAGATGAAGTCTACGGGACCACTCTCGGTCAGAAGCAAAAACGCTTGGACGGAATTGCCGGGCGGCCTGGGCCAGTTGGCACTGTGGCGGTGCCATGAAGCGGACGGCACGACTCGGTCCGATGACGCTCAGGCCGGCCTCAGTCGTGATCCGATACTATTTCCACGGGGAGACGGCCGGACCTCAGGAACTTGCCAGCCTCATCGCTTAGAAAGTGGTGATTCAGAAACCTCACAAGGCACGGAGGGATTTTTGCCACTGTCCTGGCGAATACCACGCAAATTTCGGAAAACAGGCCCGAGTCGGCTGGAGCAAAGGCTGGTCACGAGTGATACTACTAACAATTAAACGTTTGACGTCTACCACCCGGTCAGAAATCATGCAAGACATCGTTTTGGACCGCTGAGACTCCCAGCAGCTGTTCATTTCAGCTACAATGCTGATGGACGATCCAGTAACCCATCAGGTGATCGGCGCCGGTGATGTCGACAAACCGTACCGAACCTGTCAGAACGCACTGTGAGGACTCATCTTCGCCTTTTGAACTACGGGTGCCTCACATCGTCAGAAGGAGATACGGAGGACAACGAAAAAGGAACATTTCCATGACCTATGTTGCTGCTGTTTCCCTAACTCCCAGTTTGAATTTTGCAAAATCGTCATCCATTCACACCCACGTTGCACCCTTCGATGTTGTAATGACTTTGATTCAATGGCGAAAACCACGCGACGGACAGGACGCCGATAAATAAAATGAATGAATGAAAGACGGGATCTGCTAGTGCACATCTCAGCTTCATGGACTTCCAGAACCGAACCAACTCGAGGGTGTCGGCCTCGGGTAGGGACAAGGTCTCCGGCTATGGCATTCAGATCGGGTGAGACGCCTGCTTCCTGCATTCTGCATCGTCTAGTGCATGCTCAACGTTTTCTTGCCATACAGCTACCGGACCCTTTCCGTTCGCGTCGAGGAAAAGCAGCTGCCTGCCAAGCTCAAGGCGAGCGTCGACCCGGCCGATGCTATAGCGAGAATCGACGTCCACCTCATCAGACCCGAAGACGTGTACACCCGTTACTCTACTCATCCCGTGCTCGGCTTGGAGAACGCGGCCATCGAGCGCAAGGAAAAGGACGGCAAGAACGTCATCAACCATCCGCCCACTCAGTATTGGAAGAAGGCGTTCAACTACGTCTTTGGTAGCTTCAATTTCCTCATGTGGATCGCGTTCCTTTTGACCATTGTATGCATATCGCGATGGAAGTTCTCCTCGGCCGTCAACTAACGTCCCTCTCAGTTGTCATATAAACCCCTCGGCCAACCGCCTCGAGGTTTCGTGCTGGGCGTCGCTGTCCTCCTGGTGGGTGTTGAATGCTGAACCGACTTCGCCATTCTCGATCTCTTTTTTTCGGGGCCAGATCCTTGACATCACCGTTGCGGCCACGTTCTATGCTGTGGTGGACTGGAATGCGAGCAGGATCATGAAGTCCATCAAGTCCCTCATCGCTGAAGAGGCGTCGGTCGTCCGCGATGGAAAGCAGATGCTCCTTCCGGCAACCGACATCGTCGGCGACGTCGTTCTTCTCGGAGCCGGCGATCGCGTCCCTGCAGACTTGAGAATCGTGCAGGCATCCTCGGATCTCCGATTTGATCGTTCGCTCCTCACAGGAGAGAAGTGAGCCCACTCGATTCTTAGGGTGCGAGATTTAGTTAAGTTGCATCATTATAGCGACATGGTCCCCGGTGTCTTGACGGCAACGTCAAACAATGCTCTCGAGACCCGTAACCTCACCCTGAATTCGACATTCGTCACTCAGGGTACTTGCACCGGCATCACGTTCGCTACCGGTGACCGTACAGTGATGGGACGTTTGGTGGCCATGTCCAGTGAAAAAAAGTTCAAATTGACGACAATTCAGAAAGAGGTCTGGTTTTTCACCAAGATCGTATCTTGCATCGCTTTGTTCTTTTTCCTCTTTTTGCTCCTGCTGTATGGTGTTTGGTTGCGGACGACGTTCCCCGGATACGACACGACGAGTTCGGCCATCGTGAACTCGATCGGCTGTCTCACGGCTTTCGTGCCCCAGGTCTGACTTTCTAGTCAATTTCTCTTCCACGCCTGACCTCTTATCTTCAGGGTCTGCCCATTTGCGTTGCTCTCATTGACCGTCATCGCTCGCCGTATGGCGAAGCGTTCCGTGTTGGTGAAGAATCTGGCTACCATAGAAACCCTTGGTTGTATGTCTGTTTTATGCTCTGACAAGACAGGTACTCTCACGGCAGGAAAGATGGTGGGTTGCCATGCGGTAAAGATTGTGCACATGATTTCCTCACCAGACTACGTAGATACTTGAAGGCATCGCCTTCCTCGACAACCACATATCTGTTCGTGACATCATTGGGAAGGTCTCGAAAGCCTCGGACCCAGCGAGCTTCGCTGATCTCAGAGCTATCCACCAAATTTCTCGCATTCGCAATGCCGCGAAATTTGACGCGGCTACGCTGGAAAAACCAGTCGAAGAACGTACCGTGAAGGGCGACCCTACAGACACCGCACTCTTGCGCTTTTCCGAGGCTCTTTCCGTCCCGTGTCTGGGGATCGATGCCAACCAGCTCTTACAATCTTGGACGAAACACTTCGATATTCCGTTCAATTCTCGCAACAAATGGGCGTTGACTGTCGCCGTCCCGAACGACGAGAAGCAAGAGAATACCGCATGGATGCTCGTCAAAGGTGGTCCAGACGTATTGTTCTCCTCGTGCAGCCGCGTGTTGCAGTGCGACGGCACCTCTGTACCATTCGGGCCGAACGAAAAACAGAGGATGTCTGCCATTCAGAACGAGTGGTCGAGTGAAGGAAAGCGGGTTCTCGCACTGTGAGTCTCGTATTCGCACTGTCGAGGACGACCGCTTCTTATGCACGAGGTGTAGTTGCCGTAAACCTTTGGAAGGGCTGAAGCTCGAACTGCCTGCAAACACCATGGAAGAGTTGATGTATTCGGAGATGACAGACTTGACGCTCGTTGGTCTGGTTGGTCTTCGTGATCCTCCTCGCGAAGACGTGCCTGCCGCGATCCAGACGATCAGACGGGCTGGTGTTCGCGTCTTCATGGTCACTGGTGATTTCAAGTTTACCGCTGTGGCCATCGCACGCCAGGTAAATTGTCGACTGACAACGTAGGGTCATGTATTCATTTAAATGCGACTTTTCATCAGGTCGAGATTGTGTCGCAAGAGCGAATTGACACGATCGAAGACGTCAGAGCAGTTGCTTCCGAGAAGACACCTCCAAAGTCACGCTACGATGTCAAGCCGTCGGAGGATGATCCAATCCGGTCTCTCGTTTTGACTGGCGACGACGTCTCCACTCTGACTGCGCCCGACTGGGACGTGGTCATCGGAACATACGCTGAGATTGTGTTTGCCCGTACTACCCCTGACCAGAAGATGAAGATCGTCGAGGAGATCAAGCACCGCGGGGACAACACGGTTGCGGTCACGGGTGACGGTGTCAACGATGCTCCGGCGTTGAAAGCCGCTGACATTGGTGTGGCAATGGGAAGTGGAAGTGATGTCGCGAAGGAAGCTGGTATGTTGATCCACCCGGCACTGTTACCATTTCACTGAGATGTGCCTCGAGCCGCCATCATCCTACTGAAGAATGACTTTGCATCGATACCTGTGGCCATTGAGATGGGCCGTCTCGTGTTTGACAACCTTAAGAAGGTTACATTATACCTCATGCCGGTTGGTGAAATTCCTTTGCACACAGACGCGAATTTAATTAGCAAGCCGTAGGCTGGAAGCTACACGGAGTTTATGGCTGTGGTTGCGAATGTCCTTTTTGGTATGCAGATGCCCATGACTTCTTACCAGCAAGTCTGTTTTTGCATCATGAATGACGTCGTGATGTCAATATCCCTCATGTACGAGAAAGCAGAAGCAGGTGGGTCCGACAGGAAGCCCCGGGCCTTATATACTCTGACATTCATGCAGACCTCATGACCCGTAAACCACGCAATGCTCGTACTGATCGTTTGACGGATTGGCGCTTATTCGTGCAAGTTTACTTAGTCAGTGACGGATACTGTTGACTGCGTGTGTAACTGATCGTTTCGTCAGTTCATCGGGCTCATGATTTGGCCTTGTGCAATGGGAATGTGGTTCTTTTCATGCATCGACAGGGTCTCTCGTTCTACGATGTCATCCTTGTTTACAACAGGTGGCGAGATTGCTGGCAAGGCTTTACGATCGAGCAGCTCACAGAATTCGTTGATGTGGGCACTAGTATCTAGTACGTCATCGGAGATTCCTCCCAGCTGCGTTCACTGAGTGTGCGGTCATTTAGCTATGCCACGGTCGTCATTTGCCGACGTGGAACCTTGTTGTCCGTTCGTAACCGTTGCGTCTCGATGGTACACTCCAACCCCCTCTGGGGTCCCCGCAGCAATCTTGTTGTGCCGTGTAGCATGGTCGGCACGGTGACGATCGCGCTCATTAACCTTTATGGACCCGGTCTTCAACGCGTGTTCAATATGAGATCAGTTCCGGGTATCTTCTGGGGCCTTCCCTTCACGTTTGCACTCGGTATCTTGATGATGGACGAGCTGCGCAAGCTGGTCGTGAGGACGTATCCCAAGGTGAGATACTGCGCATGTGTCCTGTTGCTTCTGCTCTTGTTGGCTGACTCAGGAACGCGGCTGTAGTCCTTTGTTGCTTGGCTTGCATGGTAAAGCTGTTTCGAACGATGACATCGCAGATGGAACGGACGTGCACGAAACGAACATGACTGATATCGAAATATAGATGCGCTGCTCTGTATTATTATAGCATATGGCATTCAGCCTCGATCTGGTGACACTAGCGTGTACATAACGGTATTTTACTTTTCTAGTTGGATGACCGCTGTTCTGTCAGATAGGAGGAAACGGGATGTTCGGATTCGAACTCGTCTCAAATTTGTTGCTGTAGAAGATTCGACTTCGTTGTTCGAGTGAGCCAACGATGGTGCAAGGCACCGTCTTCCCTGAGGCGCGGCAGCTCCGGCCATCCGCGACGTCACATACTCCAGAGCTATTTAGGGCCTCACGTACGCGAGTCCTTTCTCGATCGAAGGAAACGGTAGGAATCGCACGCAGTCACTTGGCAGCGGTACCTATGGTACTGTCTCACGATCGTGTTGGCGTGGGGATTCCTAGTCTATCAAACCGGTGAATCTGCACTCCTTGAACCGCACAGGACTCTCCAGACCGTGATGCGTATAAGACAGAGTAGTATAATATTCGCTTTGATCCAGGCCGCCGAGATCGGATGAACCTTGTCCTTTAAGTGATCGGAACAAAACAATCTTGGTCTAATCCCTTCAACCCCCTGTGGCTGTCCCGACCCTCCGGAGTCCAGAGGTGTAGTTGACGTTCCGACTTTTTGGAGCACAATTCGCAGGCGTGCGCGTCCTTGCTCGTCTGGTGTGTCATAAAGAATGAGCACGACCCGGGCGTCTACAAATCGTTCAGCCTCACCACACCCCGCTCTATGTGACGACACTCTGGCACCTCTGGTTCTCAACAGCGTCCGAGTCGCTCGAGTCTGAGGGCATAATTGTGCTGCTCATGGAGGCGCCGAGGCTTACGGAACCTGAGCCGAGGAGTCGTCGCTGCGCCTGATGCCCTGTGTGGTGTGTGAACCAGGCAGGACGAGCCAGGGGGCGGGGGACTGCCATTCGGCGAGGCGCACGAGGCCCGGACATGGCAGCAACGTGAGACTGGCGTCGGTGGGGATGCCGCATCAGCCTTCATAGGTCATTGGGCCGATTGTTTTAACGTCAGAGAACGTCGTGGTGTGATCCATCCACCTCGTCGATCACTGCCGATACCACCTGCCAAGGCAGTTTTACGCCGTCATAGACCTGCAGGATGACGTGAACGCACCGGATGATCCGGTATCTTGCGAGGATTCGTGCTTGGAATGGAAGATCTACGCTGTAATACTTTGGATCTGCTGCAAAATTGAAACAACCACTAATTATCAATATCAATGACATTCGCGAAATCGAATGCATCCACGCTGTCGAGGAGTCCGGCACAAGCTGCACTGCAGCGTGTGTGAGCGTGGTAGTGCGCTACGGGTCATCCTCCTGGCGTACCTTCCAACGGCCGATGCCACGTGGGCAACGTCTTCAGTGTTCATGTTTTCGTACTTGGATGCGTTCGACCAACGATGCTTGAGCACGAGAGCGTTGCCACGCAAGCATTGGTGGTCCGCACTTCCTGCGCTATACTGATGCAGCTGTGATTGATCAGCATGTCCTCGTCTTGAGCCCAGTAGATGAGGGTGTGCGCGTGATTGAAAGGCGCGGCGCAGAGGTCATGGGGAAGCATTTGAACGTGCTGTGTCGAAAACTGACGAAATTGGCATGTTCACTCCTGGCGTAATGGTTGATGCTCAGCGATCCAGTACTCAACAGAGTGATCCTTGCCAGTAAGGCGCAGTCACGATCACCGGCGTGGTGTCGGACCGCCGTGCAGATGATGGCAAACAGATGGCCCGCATGATTTTGCAGTGCATAAATTTTTGGTCGAAGACGAGACTTACCCTGAGCTTTGAAGCCGCGCAGGATGGTTTCAGCGAGTTGTTTGGGGTTCTATGCGGTACTGCGTTGGCATGTAAGCCATTTTTCTACTGTTTTGACAAGAAATCCTTCATTCCGTATAGTGGTGCGCTGCCTGTAGAATTTGGTTGTGAGTTGTGATATCCTCAATAGTCGGGGGTAGCAAGTCTATAACATTTTCAGGTTCTTGAGGAAAGACGATGACGCGTCCACGGAGACCACGCAGGACACTAGGCGACGGACCGCCCTCCCGCTCCTGTAAAAAACAACGCATGGCTTTGCTCTGCAACGTGCGATCATAGTCTCCTCCACCTCGGTGAGGTCAGCCAATTCAGAAGGAACATTCCTATGAACATTATGATGCAATTCGCCAACAGTGCCAAATCAGGCGTACGCGAACAAGAGGTTCCCCCAAACATGACTCCTCGCGCGGCGAGGGAACATCATCGCCGTGCAGGCGTGCGTCTTCGCGATGATAACTGATAACCATACGAAGCAGAGAAGCGGCTCGCGACCAATAACGGGATCGCAATCAATCTCATCGACGTCAGCATGAACACCCGCCGTGAAAGAAGTACCATATTTAATGCAAGCCTGTACAGCAACAGTAAGTTCTGTGCCACGATGAAAGGAAGAGTGTGCGAGATGAGTTGCGACCACGCAGCGGGCCCTAGAGTCGTCGAACCGACCGTACAAGACGTGTGAGAGGCGCTGGAGAGAGACACCCCAAAGAAGGCAAAGAAGTAACATCGGCTTGTTGCAACACTTACCATACACTGAGAGAGACTGGGACAGTTAATGATAATGATAAGCAACACTGAACGGATCCCCTGGAGGAACTCCGAACCAGCGACCAATGGAAATCTACAGTGATTTGATATTTGTTCTGGTAGGCGTCACGCAGATTCAGCAACCCCCTGTTTCTGGAAAAAAGACATCTCCTCGTTCCTACGCAACATCTAGGTGAAACTAAAAGCAGCGAATGATAGATAATTTAGTCTTTGAAGTTTTGCTGTCAGCCAATTTTTGTTACATAAATGTGTTGTGTAATATTATACATTTTCAATGCGGTTGCACACTCGTCGAATCTGCGTGACGTCTACCTTAGATCGACGTCTCTTCGTTGGTTCCATTTCGCCTGCGATAGACTGGTCTATGTCCCGTCAGACTGACAGAAGTTCTGTGCTGAGGCATCAAGTGAGGGAGTAATTTGGGTGGTACCGTAAGGCTGTGACACAGCCGTGGCGGTGGTGGTTTTCTTCGCGAGGCGCGACTCGGTAGATAAGACTTGACCAGGCACGGAGGGATTTTTGCTAGTGCACTTCGTTGGCAATACTCGCGAGGTGGAGCGAGATCAGGACGGTGATGCCATTTGCTACCAGCGCCGACCGACCAACCCTCTTTGAACAGATTTCCAATGAAGTGCTGAATGGACAAAGGACGACGGAAAAAGGTACAGATGAATCATACAGGATATCACCTGGCCACTCGGATATAACTACCCTGACAGGCTTGAATGGCGAAAACCGCGCTGTTGACAAGGCCACCTAGTCAGGGCCGACAAATAAAAAGAATGAAGGGAAAGAGAGACCTGCACATCCCAATCTCATGGATTTCCACAACCGAACCAACTCGAGGGTGTCGGTCTCGGGTAGGGACAAGGTCTCTGGCTATGGCATTCAGATCGGGTGCGACACATACTACCTTCTACTTTCTGCACGCGCTCAACCGTTTCTAGCTACCGGACCCTTTCCGTTCGCGTCGAGGAAAAGCAGCTGCCTGCCAAGCCCAAGGCGAGCGTCGACCCGGCCGATGCTATAGCCAGCATCGACGTCCACCTCATCAGCCCCGAAGACGTGTACACCCGGTACTCTACTCATCCCGTGCATGGCTTGGAGAACGCGGCCATCGAGCGCAAGGCAAAGGACGGCAAGAACGTCATCAGTCCTCCGCCCACCCAGTATTGGAAGAAGGCGCTCAACTACGTCTTTGGTGGCTTCAATTTCCTTATGTGGATCGCGTTTCTCTTGACCATCGTACGCGTCTTGCGATGAAAAATATCATCGACTGCCCTAACATTCCGCTCAGTTGTCATACAAGCCCCTCGGTCAACCGCCTCAAGTTTTCGTGCTCGGTGTCGCTGTCCTCCTGGCGAGTGCTGGAAACATGATCCATTTCGCCGCTTCTGACCTTTTTTTTTGGCGACAGATGCTTGTCATCATTGTTTCGGCTACGTTCTATGCATTGGTGGACTGGAATGCTAGTAGAATCATGAAGTCCATCAAGTCTCTCATCGCTGAAGAAGCGTCGGTCGTCCGCGATGGAAAGCAAATCCTCCTTCCGGCAACCGATATCGTCGTCGGCGACGTTGTTCTCCTCGGAGCTGGTGATCGTGTCCCTGCCGACTTGAGAATAGTACAGGCATCCTCGGATCTCCGATTCGATCGTTCACTGCTGACTGGAGAGAGGTGAGCCTGCCCAACTCTCATTGTCTTATTTGTGCGTGATTCGGCTAAGAGTAGCATCGCTGTAGCGACATGATCCCTGGTGTCTTGACGGCAACGTCAAACAATGCTCTCGAGACCCGTAATCTCGCCCTGAATTCTACGTTCGTCACTCAGGGTACCTGCACCGGCATCACGTTCGCTACCGGTGACCGTACAGTGATGGGACGTTTGGTGGCCATGTCCGGTGAAAAAAAGTTCAAACTTACGACGATTCAGAAAGAAGTCTGGTTCTTCACCAAGATCATATCTAGCCTCGCTCTATTCTTTTTTCTCTTTTCGCTCCTTCTGTATGGTGTTTGGTTGCGGACGACGTTCCCCGGATACGACACGACGAGTTCGGCCATTGTGAACTCGATCGGCTGTCTTACGGCTTTCGTGCCCCAGGTACATCGGTCCCGGTCATGTCCTTTTCCCCCGTCTGACGCCTCTTTCTAAGGGCCTGCCTATCAGCGTCGCCCTCTCGTTGACCGTCATCGCTCGCCGTATGGCAAAGCGCTCCGTGCTAGTCAAGAATCTGGCTACCATAGAAACCCTTGGTTGCATGTCCGTTCTATGCTCTGACAAGACAGGTACGCTTACGGCGGGAAAGATGGTGAGTCACTATGTGACAGGGGGTTGCGCATTTGTTTTCCTCACTAGGTTATGTAGATGCTCGAAAACATTGCCTTCCTCGACAGCCATCTCTCTGCTCGTGACATTCACGACAAGGTCTCAAAATCCTCGGACCCAGCAAGCTTCGCTGGTCTCAGAGCTATCCACCAAATTTCTCGCATTTGCAATGCCGCGAAATTTGACGCGGCTACGCTGGAAAAACCAGTCGAAGAACGTACCGTGAAGGGCGACCCTACAGACACCGCACTCTTGCGCTTTTCCGAGGCTCTTTCCGTCCCGTGTCTGGGGATCGATGCCAACCAGCTCTTACAATCTTGGACGAAACACTTCGATATTCCGTTCAATTCTCGCAACAAATGGGCGTTGACTGTCGCCGTCCCGAACGACGAGAAGCAAGAGAATACCGCATGGATGCTCGTCAAAGGTGGTCCAGACGTATTGTTCTCCTCGTGCAGCCGCGTGTTGCAGTGCGACGGCACCTCTGTACCATTCGGGCCGAACGAAAAACAGAGGATGTCTGCCATTCAGAACGAGTGGTCGAGTGAAGGAAAGCGGGTTCTCGCACTGTGAGTCTCGTATTCGCACTGGCGAGGACGACCACTTCTCACGCATGGGGTGTAGTTTCCGTAAACCTTTGGAAGGGCTGAAGCTCGAACTGCCTGCAAACACCATGGAAGAGTTGATGTATTCGGAGATGACAGACTTGACGCTCGTTGGTCTGGTTGGTCTTCGTGATCCTCCTCGCGAAGACGTGCCTGCCGCGATCCAGACGATCAGACGGGCTGGTGTTCGCGTCTTCATGGTCACTGGTGATTTCAAGTTTACCGCTGTGGCCATCGCACGCCAGGTAAATTGTCGACTGACAACGTAGGGTCATGTATTCATTTAAATGCGACTTTTCATCAGGTCGAGATTGTGTCGCAAGAGCGAATTGACACGATCGAAGACGTCAGAGCAGTTGCTTCCGAGAAGACACCTCCAAAGTCACGCTACGATGTCAAGCCGTCGGAGGATGATCCAATCCGGTCTCTCGTTTTGACTGGCGACGACGTCTCCACTCTGACTGCGCCCGACTGGGACGTGGTCATCGGAACATACGCTGAGATTGTGTTTGCCCGTACTACCCCTGACCAGAAGATGAAGATCGTCGAGGAGATCAAGCACCGCGGGGACAACACGGTTGCGGTCACGGGTGACGGTGTCAACGATGCTCCAGCGTTGAAAGCCGCTGACATTGGTGTGGCAATGGGAAGTGGAAGTGATGTCGCGAAGGAAGCTGGTATGTTGATCCACCCGGCACTGTTACCATTTCACTGAGATGTGCCTCGAGCCGCCATCATCCTACTGAAGAATGACTTTGCATCGATACCTGTGGCCATTGAGATGGGCCGTCTCGTGTTTGACAACCTTAAGAAGGTTACATTATACCTCATGCCGGTTGGTGAAATTCCTTTGCACACAGACGCGAATTTAATTAGCAAGCCGTAGGCTGGAAGCTACACGGAGTTTATGGCTGTGGTTGCGAATGTCCTTTTTGGTATGCAGATGCCCATGACTTCTTACCAGCAAGTCTGTTTTTGCATCACGAATGACGTTGTGATGTCGATATCCCTCATGTACGAGAAAGCAGAAGCAGGTAGGTCCAATAGGAAGTCCCGGGCCTTGAATGGTTTCTAACATGTGTTCAGACCTCATGACTCGTAAACCACGCAATGCACGTACTGATCGCTTGACGGATTGGCGTCTATTCTTCCAAGTTTACTTGGTGAGTCACCAATATTTTTAACTCCGTGCATAGCTGATCTATTTGTTAGTTCACCGGGCTCATGATTTGGCCTTGTGCAATGGGAATGTGGTTCTTCTTCATGCAGCGACAGGGTCTCTCGTTCTACGATGTCATCCTTGTTTACAACAGGTGGCGAGATGGCTGGCAAGGCTTTACGATCGGTCAACTCACGGAATTCGTTGATGTGGGCACTAGTATCTAGTATGTCATCGGAGATTCCTTCCACCTGCGTTCACTGAGTGTGCGGTCATTTAGCTATGTCACGGTCGTCATTTGCCAGTACGGTACCCTGCTATCTGTTCGTAACCGTCGCGTCTCGATGGTACACTCCAACCCCCTCTGGGGTCCCCGCCGTAATCTAGTCGTGCCGTGCAGCATGGTTGGCACGGTGGCGATCGCACTCATTAACCTTTACGGTCCCGGTCTTCAACGCGTGTTTAATATGAGACCCATTCCAGGCATCTTCTGGGGCCTTCCCTTTACGTTTGCACTCGGCATCTTGATGATGGACGAGCTGCGCAAGTTGATCGTGAGGACGTATCCCAAGGTGAGATGCTGCGTCCGCGTCCTGCTACTTCTGAAGTGGATGGCTGACTCGGGAACCCGACTCTAGTCTTTCGTTGCCTGGGTCGCGTGGTAAATTCATGTCGAGTCATGAAACGCGTAACGCATATGTCGCATATATAATTGGTACCCCTGTCGCATAGCAGCGTTGGAGCTCGTCACGTTGCGAGCATGTATATGTCTGTGTTGGAAAATTGTGTTACTGCTGGAAGGGGAACATCTCTCCGCGTGATCTGAATAGGGAATCATCTCCGACGATGCAGCTAGTTCAGCGTGATTCCTTTCCCATACGATCAGGGTGTCGTGTCATGTCCATAGGTCGCTTCCCATGCCTGCGCTGTGCCGGTGTCAAGGTCCTGCGTGGATTGACATGAACAACCCTGCTAAGCTCGGAAGAGATTCCAGTAGGGAGGTGATCACTCCTCTCGATGGATTCGCTCTGGAGCAAAAAGTAGCCATCTATGCCGGTATTTTCATGCTTTGAAGCACGACCCGACACAGATCGAAAGGGACTGTACACTGGCACGAGGTCGGGCTCGGAGTCATCCGACGTCCGAACTCTGCCACATTGTCGATATAGGTGATTGAATGCATTTTCATGCTGCGCGCCGTTCGTCGAGCTCATTCAGGGTCACGCTCGAGGTATGTATTATGGATCCGAGCAGTGGCAGCTGCATGGAATTGCAGAGGACAGACTTCCGGGTGGTTTTTCTACTGTCGTCTCGAGTTGCTGTCCCGGGCTGCATCTGGCTTTCACGAAAGCTTTAAGCTTTCCTTCTTCAATTGGTGGTTACACAGTCATCACGTCCACGTCGAACCATTTCTTTCCTTCCGCTACTATCATTACCCACCAAATGCGAAATGTCGACTATTCCTCGAATAACGATGCAACAACTTAACTTACTCTCTTCGGATCTGGACGAGGGTGTAGATTGAACCATTAGAAAAAAGCCTACACAATGACAGAAGGGAGAGGAGATGCTTTGAGGTCGGCGGAATGGAACCGATATGATGAGGTCGAAATTTCGTCACGGGTTGTCACGCGTGGCATGGACTGAGAACCCGACAAACTCCGCATAGGGAGATAAATCAAGCGGAGCATGAATACCAGGCGAGAGTGACACCCCTCTCCGCTGCTCTTGTCACACTGATATGGTTTCCGTTGAATAGCATTCTATTCTCCCTTTCAATCTTCATTCTGACACCTCGCAAACCATGCTATGGACCTGTAGAACGTCCACAAAGCGAACCGTAATTAAACACGCACGAGATCGCTTTGGATCTGGCTCGGGATGTCTGTACCTGACCGTATTTCCATTGCTCGTCGAGTACATTTCCCCCTACCACGCTTTACACAACACAGTTTTCATTGTTATGAAGGTACTATCTATACAATGAGACTATATTCTAAGTCCTCCAGGTGTCTCTTTGAATTATATGGTGACTATGCATTTGGTAGGTAATGGTATGAGATTAGGCGCTGTTCCCATCATGATGGAACGTGCCTTCACGACATTTTATGTCCCCTTTGTAGGCCGTCGATCAATGTGGCAGGCATACCCTGTTGACGTCAGCACTTCTTGTCGCACTAGCATCAGAAATGGTGCAGCGGGAGTGTGTGAGTCTGACGAGACGTTGGTACGCGCCCCGCATGCGAGCACAGGCTCCGGTCAGCACGTTCAACGCGTCATGTTTGTACGCTGACCTTTTTTTGGCTTTCGTGGCCAGCGTAACACATACTTACCGCTCGTGATTGCGGACGTGTGGTGGCGTACCCGGCGGCGGACGCGGCAGCTGTAAGCGAAATGCATCGGGATAATGCCGTCTTCGCGTGGTGGCCGGCATTGTCGAAAAAGCCGTTTGTGCGGCTCGGAGATCCGAGGGAGCCGCCGCTGGCCATCAAATCTTCCCACAGTAGCCCGCTCCTGGGCCCCTTCGGAAGAGGCAAAGGCTTCACCGATTCTGATACTTACTTACTGCTTGCTTCGTACTATTACGGCCATTACTTGCAGGAAGTCTCGAGGCTCTACTTTCGAGTTTTGCTCTACTCGGAGCTGACAACTATCTCTACTGAGCCTTCCACTCGCCTCCGACGAACGTACGCGCGCACGCTCCAGCCTCGTGCCTGCCGTGACGATGGGGTAAAGAAAGCGTTTTACCGGTCACCATCGATTCCGTTCATGAAACGACCCGCCAGTGGTGCGTACGGTTCCGTTTTGACCAGGTTCGCGTGCTATTCGCATTCAGGTGCGCCCTTTCTTCTGTCGAGTTGCTGTGTCAACTCGCTCACGGGTGCGCTCACAGCTCCATGGCACTGACGCTTAGGTTGACCGACGGCGTTTTGACGACGAGAGAGCGTATCCTCGAGCTGATCGAGATTACCGTGAGTCATGCTCGTGTATGGGCACTCACTCTTTCGCCAACGTTGCCCCGTCCGTCTAGCATGGCTATGATTTCTTATTTCGCTCCAACGTATTCCCCACGGTCGAGGCTCGCACTAGCATCCAGTCTCACGTCCAGGGTCACGAGGGTCAGCTCACCGCTATCCAAGACCAGTTCGCCCAACTCAAGGTACTTCTCGTCGAGATGGAACATCAGCAGGCGGAGCAAGATGCGCTCGCGCAGCTCGCTGTGACTCTTGCCCCGATCAGGCGTCTCCCGCCCGAGATTCTATCCGAGATCTTCGAGCGTTGCCTGAACATGAGAAACTCGAGCACGCTCTTTTCAGCGCTGAGACGGCACAAGGAGGCGCCGTTGCTGCTGGGACGCGCGTGCAGGTCGTGGCGCGCCATCGCGCACGCAACCCCGCGTCTTTGGCAAGACGTCTTCGTGAACGTGTGCGACGGGCGCTACTCGGACGCTCTGTCCGTACTACACACGTGGCTCGCGCACTCGGGGAGTCTGCCCTTGCGCTTGGTCGTACTGTGCAAGTCGAAGCGGGTGCTGCCCGGGCTCGTGGATCTGTTCACGACGATCGCGACGAACGCGGGGCGGTGGCGGACGGTGCATGTGCGGCTGCAGAACGCGCCGGGAATACGTGGACTGGTGGCTAATGCGTTGACGCGGTGTACGGCGCTGGAGACACTGGAGGTGACTGACGGTGGGCAATCGGGGTCGAGGCAGGCACGGGGAGAGGCACAGTCGGGCGGGTTCGATTTGTTCCTCGCGCCGTTGCGCCAGATGTCCTTGTCGCTGGGTGGGTTCACGCTCCGGGAGGTGCGCGCGCCGTGGGCGACTCTCACGCGACCGTCTTTGATGCAAGACGCGCGGACGAGTGGGACGTCGGTCACGGACTATGCAGCAGTCCTGCAGCAATGCGCGGCGCTCAAAGAGTGTGGTATCGCCATTGGCGACGAGGTGCGGGATGCGCCGTTCGAAACGCTGACGCTACCCCAGCCTCGAGTGTCTTTCGGTGCGCGTGCTCCAGGCCGCGAGCCAGACGACGCAGATGGGGGATTTCCTAAGCGTGCTGAAGGCGCCGCGTCTGTCCACGCTCGCGATCAACGACTATTGCCCGCGGCAGGACATGGTGATGTACCACGTCTCGCTCAAGGTGTTCCTAGGCGCGCATGCGCCAACGCTCCGACACCTCCGGTTCTCGACAGCGTCCAAGTTGTTTGACTCCCAGGACATGATCGCGCTGCTCGTTGAGGCGCCGGAGCTGACAGAACTCGAGTATCAGCCGGACGAGGAGTCGTCGCTACAGGCGCTGTTGGAGGCGCTGACGCCGCGCGTGGACGGGGAAGGAGGCGGGGTGATGTGTCTGCTGCCATATTTGGAGCGGTTCTTCGTGTACTGGGACACGAGGGAGACGGTGGCGACGGTGGCGAACATGATCGAGCGACGGTATGCGATGGTGAAGCGGGGGATAACAAGGTTGCGGCACCTGTCGTGCAAACCGGTGCGGGTGAGCGCGGTGTACGACTGTATGCCGCCGGGGATGCTGATGGAAAATCTGACGGCGCGGCTGACGCCGCTGTGTCGGTGTGGGTTGCAGGTGGACTGGGAGACGTGTCGATACGATCTCGAGTTTTTGTATTGTTGAACAAGGTACCGTGTACGGTGTTTATCAGATAGAGTATAAGAGCGGACGAAAACAAAACAGGCGTCGTCTGGTGAGCATTCTGATGGTACATCCTGAGCCAGCGCTTGAGCTCATGATACTTATCCTTGGGGACGAACCATTTCATGCACCGAGCGATCTGCGGGCGAGCGTCGAGCGTGCAGAAGACAGCGTACGCCGGGCAGTGCGAACGCGAAATGGGCGAGACTGTATGCGGACCAGACGTACAGCTGTGGACAGATAAACACGACAACTTCCGAAGTCGTCGAATTATCGCACGACACAACACTAGTTAGACAACATAAAACGTGTATCCATGGCACCTAATGTAACGATCTGCACGAGCAGAATCTTGCCAATGTCAATGGGTGGTGCTCTTTGGATTTTGTGTACTGAGGCCTCACACTTGCAGCGCTGGTGGGAGAGGGCGTCCGGAAGTTTGGATTGGCGGGGCGGCGTTGAAACCCGGGCCCGCAGAGCAACCCACACCAGGAGTCATCAGCACACAGCAAACAATATATCATACTAATGTTGTGCTGCGCTATAATTCGACGACTAAAAAGAACGCCCATTAACATTTACGAGATTCTGCCCGTGCAGATCGTTACATAAGATATACGACGCGATTGGACAGAAACACCCTTGTACGACGGCACCTCCCCACCAATTGGATCTCAGATCTCAGAATCAAACACGCGACGCTCTCGCCGCACCCCCGCCTGGGTGTCAGACACGGTCATATCTGCGGGCGAAACTCGAAGCAACCCAAACAGACTGCCAAAACACTTGGACCTACTCATCGTTGACTTCGCCCTCAGTCATCGTCCTCGTCGTCACCGTGCCCCGACGCTCTCACGTGTACTGCCGCTGCCGCTGCCACTACTGTCATCCTCGTTCTTGTCCCTTGCGCACGTCCCCACCGCCTTCACCTCCACTTGCCATCACTCGTGACGGATGTTCACACACGCCAGTTGTCGTCTACACTCTCACCCTTGCTGCCTGCCCAGCTCCCATCCACCTTTGTCTATGCAACAGTACGGTTCACGATGTGTCGGAACGACGCAACACCCAGCATATCAACGACGGAACGACGGCAACAACCACGTGGCGACAAGCATTCATAAGATTTTGGAAAGTCCATCATACCCCTACCGTAGATCTATGGCCAGTGTGAGTACATACGATACATGATGAAATGGAGCCGCTCGCGACAGGTGCAACAGATGTCAAACGCCGGAGCTGCCATCCGGACGTCGTTGCGCCACCGTCGGTTCGAAGTTCAAACCACGATCTCCACGTTCAGAACGAAGTTCGCGCCTGCCACACACGTCTCAGGTTGTCGTCGCGCGGCTACGCGTCGGTTGTCGTGATCGAACTGTCGTGCGGCCGGGCCTGCGACATACTTGTTTAGCCCGGCCTTCTCCATAAAATCCCGACGATCTCCATCTAGTTTTTTCTTTTCCAGATGCGGCACCCATGGCCCAGTTGCCAGCCCCACCCATGCCAGTCCATCTCGTGCCGTTGTACACGAACGTCTGCTATTTTACCTTGGGCATTTACGGGTATTCCGATCTTCTCATGCAAGAGAACAATGGAGCTCACGCTGCTGCCTAGTTGGGAATACTTTCTGTCGCTGGACATCGAGCTCGCGATCATTCGGCGTCGATTGATCTTCTGTCCGACGTTGGTGAGCAAGATCTCGTCTGGTCTAGCTTGAATGACAGATTGCTGGAGATTCCTTATGTCTTCGGACGGCTGTGCCTTCTCATTCATCTCATCCTGATGTGAGTTTTTGATGAACGTCCACCGGAAGCGCGACGCATTCACTTCAATGTATGTACAGCGCGGCCTCGACAAGCTCACGCACGTGGAACATCGATTGTCTACGTTGGTTTCCTTTAAACATCCTATTTCTGCTGTTCAACTTATCGCTCTTTCCAGCCGGCACGTTGGCTATAGCGGTGGGCGATGCTGCGCAATTCCTCGTGTTATCAAGAGACATTGATAATTTGTAGGCGATGAATTTCACTGCATTAGGTTGTGCCTCGACGAATTTCTTAATCCGCACGTGGGTCCAAAACAGTTCCGGCTGACCCATGTCTCATGCCTCATCAGATGGGCAGTCTGGAAGGACTCCCGTCTCGTCCGTGTTTCGTTGATCTGGATCGCACTGGGACATTGGGTCATTTTGGCGGCTAGTAAGTACCCTTACTTGATCCTTCTCTTTCTGATGACTTCCCTTTTTCTTTCTTCAGATCTGGCGAAAGTAGGCTCAATTATCATCGACGGGGTTTGCATCTTTCACATCAGCGATCCTAACTTCGCCACTGCAGCCTCGGTCTCCGCATACAGTAAGTCAAGTCAATACGTTGAGATTAGCGCCGATCATATTTGATGTGTTCAAGCGATGGCCCTCGATGTCATCGTACTCGTCTTGCTGATTGTAGGCCTGTCAAGGCTGAAGTCGAGATCTTCTTTGAAGAAGCGTTTGTGCATGCAAGGCATCTTGTATGTTGCTGTGGCATCGTTGTGTTACATTGCATTGCTGGTCTGTGGCCCCTGTCCCTATTCCGTGAGCGGTACTCATCTTCATCACCAGGTCGCCGCTCTTCTTAGCGACACCCGTGAGTTTAAAGTTCACCCGGGTATTGACACGACTCAACTGCAATCCAGCTTTATTATACATTTCCGCCAGTGTCGGTGAGTTGGCAACGTGTGGTTGTGTGCGACACAGGCTGATGCAGGTCTGGTAGCCGTCACGATAAGGTAGGGCTGTGTATGTTCACCCGTACCAGACTGGCTTGACTCGCCCGCATTACAGCGTTGTCGTGTCCTCCAGGGCGGTGAGATCGCTGCGCGCTCTCAGTGACAGTCATTCAGGGTATGTACGACGACAGTAGATCGAATTCGCGCGAGCTGACAGTTGCCGTGGAGAAAATCGGAAAGCGACGTTACGTTGACCACCCAAATCTCGGTTGAGCAGGCGGTTTGATGCAGGAAGCTGAAGTCCCAAGTTGGGTCAGTTGTACAGTGTATGTAGTAGAGTAGTCTGGATTATGTCATAGCTCACCCTCTGACCACGATGGGCCCGGATACGCCCCTCCTCGACGCTCTCTCCGCGCATCTTCCCCCCACCGTCGTGTCCAGCCTCCCTGCCCAGTCGCGCGGCGCCGTCGAGGTCCTCCTCGCCTTTGCCCTCGGCGCAGACTGTCCAGCACGTCTCCCCGAGACGCGCAACGACTGGGTCCGCACCCAGCCTGCCGCCCTCCGAGCCCTCCAAGACGCACTCGGGTCCAGAGCCCCAAAACGCACGCGCGACCCACAGGACGCCGACGACCCAAATCCAAAACGATCAAAGACCGCCCCACCAGATGACGCCGACGACCCGCCCCACTTCACCTTCCCGTCCGTCTCCACCACCTCCCCCGTCCGCAGAAAAGTCGACGTCACCGTCCACGCCAACTCCGTCCGCTTCGTCAACCCGACCACGCGCGTCCTCGAGGCGTCCGTCCCCCTCGCCAGCATCTCGCGCGCCTTTCTGCTCCCCACCCGCGGCAAGACGAGGGGCCACTGGACCGTGGTGCTTCTACCCACGGACGTGCCGGACAAGGCCAAGACGTCCCCGAACGCCGCGCAGCAGGTCATCTTTGGTCTCGACGCGCTCAGCGCCACGTCGTTCGAAACCACGTCCTATTCCTCGGGCGCGTCCACGCCCACCTCGACCACCACCGTCGCCAAGGGCGAAGAGACCGCGTCTGCGCTCCGCGCTTTCCTCGCGTTCCTTCCCGCTCCGCTCCTCGAGCCGTCCACGTCCGCGTTTCGGAGCGCATGCGCAAGCCCCAAGGCGGGGCACGGCGCGGCGGGCATCGACGCGTATCTCGGCGCCAAGTCGGGCACGCTCTGGTTCTTGGACGCGGGCGTCCTGTGGGGAGAGAGCAAGCCCTGCGAGTTCTGGGCCGTCGGGGACTTGCTCCCCAAGGACGGCGTCCGCCTCATCAGTGCCACCGGGCGGACGTGTTCCGTCATCCTCACTCGCAGGGCCGCGGAAGGAGTGGAAGAGGAGGGAGAGGGCCTCGTCGAGACGGCGTTCTCGATGGTCGACGGGAAGGAGCAGGATCCGATCGATGCGTGGGTGCGGCATCGGAAGCACTTGTTCGGCAAGGGCAAAGCGGGGGGGACTGCGCCCTCGAGCAGGACAGCGGGCAAAGAGGAGCGTTCGACGCATCCGGTGGGGAATGGGACCATCAAGGGCCCTGCGTGGGACGACTCGGATTCGGACGACGCCGACTTCGAGGTTGCCTCGTCCGAGGACCTCGAGCATTCTGACTCGGACGAAGAGAGCGAGGGCGAGGGCGGTGACGAGAACGGTAGCCAGAAGTCGGAGGACGTCGAGGGGAGCGCCGAAGAGCTCGAGGAGGAAGAGGAACTCGACGAGGCGCGTCATCCACTGCTCCGGCCCGGCGCGATGCCACGCATGTCCAAGGCCGCGGTCGAAGCGGTGGTGGACATGGTTCATCGGGATCTCGTCGACGACGCGAGCGAGGAAGAGGACGAGTTGGACGAGTAATCTATTTTTTTTTTTTGGCTAGACGACCTCCACGAGTACATTACTGATCCGCCGAGGCGCAATCTATACATGTGTCTCTCCTGAAATACGCCGGACTGGCATATGCTCTTGTCTCGTGACCGACAAACGCGCTCGTCTGAGCGACTCCGGGTCGCTGGTCAACCTGCAGTCGAGCGCGTCGCGTTGTGCGAAGACGCCGACTCCCACTACACGCATCCATGGGCAACCACGAAAGTCTATTGCAACTCAGGAAGAAGTCATACAAAACGCATAATATCGGGCCCGCATGCAGGTATCAAATGGACGCCTTACCTCTCGGTTCGTACGGCAACAACAACGCCAGGGAACCGGCCAAGATGACCACGGCGCCTGCAATGTACACCGGCACAGCCGTCGCGAGGTTGGCGTACAGCGCAATCACGGGTGCCTGTGGGTATGCACGTCAGTAAGAAAACAGGGCCGGGATGGCACACGTACGACGACCCCAAATATGCGCGTCGCAGCGGCAGTCAGACCGTTGCCCGTGCCACGATCTTTGGCGGGGAATATCTCAGGCGTGACGGCGAACAGCACGCCGTACATCACCTACGCACCCAGGTCAGACAACGCGCGTTCGTCGAGTAAAGGGGCGGTGAAGACGTACGTTGCTACAGAACGCGTAGGCACAGTTCCACCCCAGGAATTGGTTCGACGACTGGGAAGTGGTGGTCGCGTACAGAAACGCGCCAGTGAGCCCTTTATTTCGCAGCAGGTCGTTGAGCGGCGGAGAGCGCACGAGGAGAATGAGACTTGCCTGCGGAGATGGCAAAGGCACCTCTGCGACCCATGGATGGGACCTCCACGGCCCATCCTGCGAGAAAGGCGGCAGGGATACTGATCACGCCCATAATAACTTGCTGTTGTCATGGTCCGTGAGCGTAATTCAGCGCCATTACCAAAGATGCCTACGTTGCGGTATGCAATGTAGAGAGATCCATCGCCAAATGTGGCACCCCGAGTGGCAAACCTTAGCAGGCAGTCAAGTTGTGTCGTGCAGGGACAAATCTCCACTCACAGATAAGGTAAGAAGCTGTTATACAGCGTCATTGCGAGACCAACCATGCCTAAGTGCAAGAATATTTCAATAGCACGTCTTGAAGAAAACTGGGAACGTCATCACACCCCAAATGGCGATGAGTAGGCTGGTGGACCAAGCCGTCTTTCGTGTGGCAAACAGTGCCTTGATATGTCCTGTACTGTACTTGAACAGAATGTCACGCCGCGTTTTCGTCGGCGACACGCCCGGTTCCTGTTCTGGTGCCTTGAGCTCTTCCACCGTAAGCGTCGTTGTCTTGCCATTGTATCGCGCCAGTTGGTGAATAACCTCCACTGCTTCTTCGTCCTTGCCGATACCGGAGAGGAATCGTGGACTTTCCAAGAGGGTGAAGACGAAGAAGCGGAGGGCCCACAAGAAGAGAGTAAGCCCGCCGAGCGCAAGAAGAAGATATCTCCATCCCATGTTGTTGGGCCTATCACAGTTCTCGGGGGTGGCACAAGAAAAATTCGCGATCAAGGGCCACGCAACCTGCACCGTACGTGTTAGTGCATCGAGTACGGACGATTTCCGAATCAGCCTGGGACTCACAAGACTAGAAAGGAGCGTCCCGAGGCACCACCAGACGGAGAGTACCGTCAAAATGTACTGATGAGACGCTGGTAAGAAATCTAGCAGAAAAAGATCAATCGAGCAGTTCTGGGAATGTGGAAAACATTTGATTCACCCAAAACGACAGCCGAATCCACGGGTACATTTCCTCGAGTAGAGTTTAGCGCGAGGCTGATCACGAAACTAAAGAAACTGTACCGCCAACACCGATGCTAGCAATGGCAAGCAGAGCCGCCAAAGTGGCAAAGTTGGGAGAGCCAGCGGCCGCCAAGCCAAAAGCGCCAGTAGTTAACAGGGTCAAGTTAAAAGACCACCTATGCCACCATTGAAGGATTTCCAGACGACAAAAGATGAACAGACCTTCTACCCCAGATATCGCACCCAAGGCTCCAAAAAATGGATCCCACGAGAAGACCAGTGTTGCAGGCCAACGCTAGCAACGGGCCGTTGAAATTGAACTCGCGGATAACCGGCGTTAAAATCAGACCGCTCAGTAGCTGCCGAAACATCGTTCAATCCTACATGTTGTCGTGTTCAGGCGCACTTACGGGCCAGACGCTGTCGCTGTAAATTGACCATGAGCATTCCCGACACGCCCGAAACCTGAAAAAAATCCGAGACGCACGCGAACCACCCAAAGCCAGTCACGACAAACAGATACCACTATAATGCGAGATGTGGGTCATACGTCAACCATGCGTTACGCGCACCAATCTCTTGTCGGTCGCCGTACCTGGTATTTGCCCATGCCGATTTCTTGTATGGCATGGTTCAAAATGCGCGCTTTTGCCCGGTACACCGGATCGTCGTACTCGTCTTCATACAGGTCGATTGCAGGTGGTTTCGCGGTACCTGATGACTGGTCATTGAACGAGCCATAATTCATCCTGTCAATGAAAATGTATGCAGGTATGCAGGACTTGGTGCTCGTCCGGCTCCCTGTTGTGTGTTAAGAGGGTGGTACTCGCTTCCGCTGAGAGGAGAGCGGTGACCGAAAATCTGGAACCGAGTTAGAGAACCCGACATCTGGTTAAATTATGTAGAGGCACGAGGCATGAAGTGCTATGTATCGGCAAAGATTCACTCGAAAACGCTCGTGGGAAAAACATGTAACTTGGCCCTTACAATGTTCCATTATGTAGTGTTGCCGCGGAAGTGAAGTAACTTTGAAGTAAATGAAGTACAGGTGACACTTTTCACACACTTCCTTGCAAGAAGCGAGTTCGTTCCAGTTCGTGAGGTAAGGTGAAGTGTAGCACATTTAGCAGCTGTAAGAGCTGACCTAGAAAGCTACTACCAGAGGTCGGTGCTGGGAAGCAAGCGAGGGTGAGCGCTCACCTA
>JBBPLT010000305.1:0-32896 GCA_038089955.1 Strobilomyces dryophilus | reverse complement strand
TGCATTTCGCGGCGGTTGAACTTACGTGTTCCAAATTTCGTTTCAAACAGACATGACTTGACACGGGTTGCAATAAATGCCAACTCGCTTCTCATAACGTACGCTCCCTCGTGATGGGTAATCGCCGGGCCTCGTGGTGGGTGCCGGCTCCGTCGGGAAGCAGTTCGCCCCTTACGATGACTGCGATACTTTCCTGAGCACAGATGCTGGGCTGACGTGGCGCATGGTCCGAAAGGGGCCCCATATGTACGAGTTCGGTGACGGGCAGTATCATCGTAGCCATGAATGACGAGGAGATGACGGATACTGTGAGCTATTCCACCAATTTCGGTAACTCTTGGTACGCCTCACATCTCATAGCCCTTCTCTTTGTTCCCGTCATTATAATTATCGTTGGTTGACACTTTTTTCCATTCTTTGAGTAGTGCTCCCGCTCGCTGCACGACACGTCCATTTAACGTGAGGTACGTGCCGTCAAACCATGTGAATCATATCATTATCTGGGCCACATCAGATCTTCAAAGGCTTCGGTATCAAATTCTTCACGAAAGGCGCCAGCTTGGGGCTGAGCATTGTGATACTCGACCGCTAAAAATTGGTCGAAAAATAAGTGAGATAACGTGCATACCAGGGTTTGGATATGAGTCGGGAGTATATATGTCATTCTTAACGCACAACTTGTCAGTCGAAGCTCTTGCAGCGTCCTTCGCTTCATCCGCGGCTGATAGCAAAGAAATGTGAGCAAGCGAAATCCAGAGTATGAGTAGACTTGCCTCGAAATGCCTCGGTAATAATCTCATCAGCAAAAGGTAGAAAGATGAGATGGAATCCGGCAGGTTCACTCCATCAGATCGCCCTCTTCAGTAGTTTTGGCCTAAAAGAAGTGTTGGAGTGAATAATCAATCTACAATGCAAGTTCGACAGCATCAGCCTGTGGCACAAGGGAACAAAACAGGGGGTGGAATTACCTCGTACAAGGGCAAGGATCACGTCAATCTTGTCCTTCTCCAGCATCTTCTGCAGAAGAGCGCTGAACGTGCGTTCCAGAAAATTTCTATAGCAGATCACTTAGACATAAAACGATGAAAAGTTTACCAGCTCATCTGGATGCACGAACAATGCATGTTTGACATTGTCCTCGAATACGAGCTGAGACTTGTCTTCAGAGCCAAGAAGTTTGAGGCCTAGAAAAGTGAAAACATGAACAAGAATACAAACGTGCTCAGAGTAAGCATGACCAGACCCGAAGTTCAAAGTACGAAAAGAACGGATCTCTTCCGCAGCGTAGAACGGCTGTGTAGAGTACCTTAGCACAGGTTGCCCAAGCTGAACCGAGAGCTTTACAGAAATCGCTGATGACTCGGAGCCGAACATGCCTCGTCGGCCGCTAGCGACTAGCGAGCGACCCACGCTTCAAGCGGCGGCGAGGTTCCCGCGTTGCATGCGCCGCTTTTCTAGATCGGCGGAGGCCCAGGCTGTAGCCTCCTCCCTCGTGTCGCCACAGTCGTAGCCACTCGTACTCTGCGAGCCATGCTATCCGGCATCGCCGTCACCGGGTTCCGAGGACGACGTGGGATGGTCGGTCGCATTCGCCGCGATCGCTCGCGGTATTGTCCCCACCAGGTGGGGTGGTTGTCTGGCTCGGCGCGGCACGAGGCCGGACATGGTAGCCGAAAATCGGACAAGCCTGCGAGTGACCCACGGAGGGAGGAGGGGGAGAAAAGAAGACCGGTCGGCGGGATCTCGAGGAGACTCGACCGCGACGGGGACGGGGGGACGGGGAGGAAAACAAAGATGAGGAGAAAACGAAGCGTCGGCGGGAGAGGCCCTGGCCTGGCCGGTCGCGTCCTGTCGACGTCGGGTCCCTTCTTCGCCCGAAAAAGCAATGGAAAGGAAAAAAAGAAAGAAAGAAAGAATAAAAGAACGCCGCGTCAAACCCCGTCGATGCCGTCGAGCGGCGAGCGGCGAGCGCGAACGCGAGGTGGATCGGACGACAGTCGTTCCTCGACAGCCCCGTGACGGCAGCGGACGGTGCAAGCGCTGTGATGCACCGCCACAGGCCCGTGACGGGGACCAGGGGGGAAGTAGGGTCTGTGGTGATGCTGTGCAGTGTGTCACACTTTCCACAGCGTGACAAAAGGTCCCCCTCTGTCGACGCCGCGGATGGAAAGACAACAAATGCTGATTTGGAGTACAGATGCCGACGTGTTCCGACGTTCGGGCAAGCGACGCTTCGTCGCTTCAGCAAAAATGCCTCGGCAATGAAGCATCTTGCGGCACGGGATTTTGATACCTCTTCTCTCTATCGTCCCAAACGCTTGGCTCCGTCTCCTGAGCGCTCCCCCGTCACGGACTCAATGCCTTTTCAACCACACCGTCCTCATTCCCGCCTTTCAAGCCCAACTGGCAGTCCGTTCGGAATTACATTCCTTGGCTCCTCTCCTCTTACGAGACGTCTCGTACGTGTCCGGACCATCGCAGTCACAATCACAGTCGCTTTTGATGTCCTCGTCGTACTCACACAAGTGCTTGTCCTTCTTTGTACTCGCTCGGCATTGGAATCGGAGCGTGAGGAGCGCCGTTCAAGAACATTTTTGGCTAGGTGGCATTCCGGGACCCCTTTGAGACGACGGAGCAGGGACGTGGATCGGGCTCCTGGTGATCTCGACACGGTCTAGGAGTAATCTCATCTGGTACAGCATGGTGGATACGGTTTCCAGGATGATGTTGAAGAAGAATGCTTGGCCGACGGAGACGCCGCGATGCATTCGAAGAAAATCTCTCACTCAAGCACACGAGAAGGAGACAGCGAAACATGGATCCTTTTTCGCTTGTGTTGCATCGAGATACGGAGATGTTCCGGACATGCAAATGGGATACAGCATTGAAAAGGTCGCGTGTGCTAGGGACTGTCAAGTAATGTGAGCAGATTCTAGGCGGAATTGAATTCAAACAGCTGATATTGTATCTCGTCGAGGACGTTTATACTCTACCCCATGCATGCTGCTTGCCACTGATTCTACGTCGTGGTGTATCCCTGATGTACTCGTCGAAAAGATGAATGTCTTCTCATGATGTATACCATCGACCTCGTCTCGGTGTTGAAATCGGCTGTTCAACTTCACGCTGAAACCTGATCTGATTGGCATGGCGAACTGGGAAGTGCTGAAAGAGCGTTCGAGGACTATGAACGTTCGAACCGGAAAATCTTTCGCCGGACGATCGAGAGGTCGCACGACTTGAGCAACCCGTATATGTACGCCCTGAGGACGACGGTGACAAGCGCGAGTGGTTTCCGCGGGTTCTCGTTCTCGTCCGCCGCGATCAGCTCAAGGTGTACCCAGTGTCACTCCATCTGCCTGCGGGCGTCAATGCACGCTCAAGGATGAAGATGGGCACGTACCTCGTAGGCACGATCAAGGATCCGGCAGACCTCTTCGGGGAGCACGTCTCGAGTGGGTCGAATGCAGGTCTCGCCGGGTCCGTCAACGCGGGCCGGGGTCGAACCGCTGTTCGCCGACCTTTTAGGGGGGCGCGGTCTGAGCGGGAACGAAAGAATGGAGGTGGCACCTACTTCAAATGCTGCCATGGCATCTTGGGGTGAAGTCCTCGGCGAGGACGAGTCCACTCGTGAGCATGTCTCAAGAGAGGTCAGCTGTGGGATGAACTTTCCGCGAACGGATGCCAGGTGGGGGTAGTGTTAGGTAGGCCAATGCTGGACCGAATCATAGGAGAATGGAGTTGGCTATAGCAAGCGGGTTACGGGGAAAAGACAAACGCTGTGAGGATGAAAAGGAAGCGGAACAGAGGGGGGGGGCAAGGTGAAACGAGCATGCACGGAGTGCCATGGGAAAGATGGTGAATGGACTCGTCTCTGGTCCCCTGCCAGTGCTGGAAGTGTTGGGCAGGGTCGAAGGGTCGGAGAGATAGGTGAGTTCGTGGGCGTAGTCGGAAAATGGGGAGCTGGGCGAAGGATCGGCATGATAGGAGACGGCATGGTAGGCCGAACAGTTCGCCTTCAAGTACATCGGTGGTGGGGCAGGCGTGGACAGATTTCTGGCGTGCCTCGTCGCTGTTCGTCCTTGGTCAGCGAAGCAGATCTAGGCAAGAGCAAAAGGATGCTACCATGCGCAGTGGGCGTCGCGGAGGCAGGCGGATAGGCGGCGAACAGCTTGTGGGCCACATACACGGCGTCGGGCGCGCTGGCGTGTGTGTAGGGTTGGATCAGGCGAGTAGGCCACTGGTCCCTCAACTCGAACGTCCTGCCCACCCCCTTGCTGCGCTCCTCCGTGTCACATACATCACGACAGAGAAATGGTGCGATCCGTTCGAGTAACCGGAGGGTCAACGCGTCAACATAGACGAGAGACGGGTCGAAGATGGCGGGTCCTTGAGTGGGGTTGACTATGTGACCAAACAAGGTGGACGGCTGCGTGAAGGCGACCGCAGCAACTTTTAGTACTGGCCACAGTGGGCCGTGCTCAGCACGATGAGCATTTCGATGGATCAGGAACTGTGAGGGAGAGTGCGACGTAACGAAGGGTGGTCGCCACATGGCCGGCATTTCCCGAGTACGTCAACTCGCTGACAAACTTATTTCTTCTTCGCACAAGTGACTATGTGATGTTCCCATCCAGGAGGCAAGTTACGCCTCGGGTGTTCATCACCACTGGATGTCAATTCTCCCGGGTGCTGGCGTGTGGCTCGCCCCCTAGCATTCGTAGAGGCCATGAGGCTCGCCCTTGGTCTACGACACTCACCCACTCCACTGTGTTGACTCACAGTTTTTTGACGCTGACTATAGGAGAATCACTGTCTCTGGACCTCGTCTCTTTACCACAGGCGTCATCTGGGCTTGTCGGTCACATTGTCGTACGTATCTATTCGCGTCTCAGGCCCTCTCTTGTTCGGTTGTGGTCCACCGTGTGTTGCGCCCGTCGTGTCCCTTGTACCTCGGTAAAATTTGGCACTGACAATCGTTTTTGTAGCCTCTGTGTACCCTCCATACTGTCATCCATCACTCCCATCGCTCTGCTCGCGTGCAAGGGCTCCCAGTTCCCCTGGATTGTGTCCAGTTACGCCGCCGCCATTCTTCGCCCTCCCCGCGTTCAATCGCGCTGCCATGCCGCAACCCTCATCGTCTCCTACCGCAGCGCCCTCACCCCCATCGCATCATGCCCATCACGTCTCTCCCCCCTTTGCGCACCCCAACCTCGTCGATCGCCCCCTTGATTCGTTCACGACCCTGCCGTGTAGCTGCGCGTGAGGGCGCCAATCCAATATAGTGGTGCGCTGTTCACGCTCTCTCTGTGCACACCGCCATCATCAACAAGCTCTCTCCAGCTTGTTCATGCCACAACCATCATCGACCACTTGGTGTCCAAACCACGGCCCCATCGCCCACCGGTCGCCTCTACAGCCTTCATTCGCGCCGCTGCGGCGTCAAATCGTGCATGAGGTTGGCACTCGGCGATGTTCTTGCCCAAGGCGCGCTGGGGTCCCAGCGAGGTGACAATGGCCAGCTCGGTTTACGTGGCCTCCTCTGAACATCCGCAACTGTTCTCGTTGGTCATTATCTGACCTCCCAGCCCGTCTTATGACATGGGCAGTCGTCTCCGCAAATCAGAGCCTCAGTCCCTCCAACCGGAGGATGCCAATCCAGGTTGGCATGAAGCATCGCACCCGACGGCTGCCAACACCCGCCAGAAATATTAAGCACCTCTTAGCCGGTATTTGGAATCTGATTGCGACACCAACGCATCTTTGGTTACAACGAGGGAGTCCAGAGATGATTTCCGGCAGAGGAGCGCTGAGATCAGGTACATAATCACCGTGTCATTTGCGTGTTTTCGTGGTAACGAATGTGTCTAGATCTCTACGATAAGCACATTTGTGTCATGCACGATTCGCAAGGCCGGTCAAAGGTCACCGAGACTGCGGCTGACTACGACAGCGCCAAGGCGACTTCTTCTCACCGAGGAGATTCTGTGGTGTCCATGCTAGCCGCAATGGCAGCTGTTGCCGCCGTCGCATACGAGGCCGTCGCCGAATCGTGACAAAGGAGCGCAAGGAGCGCACCGAGAGGCTCGCGACGAGGTCTCCCATGATCGTGATTCCTCGGTCGCTGTGATGCCTATTGTGATCGTCGAGGGCAACGAAGCGCCTGAAGATTTTTTTGTAACGCACGTAATGCAGCGGAGCGTCGTTGGTTCGTCATCGAAGGGCATGACGTGTGGCCGCCCCCGAGGAAATCGATGTCGCTCGTCGCATGTACGTGCATTGGGACTCGTTCGTGTACCGTGAATGACGACGTTTCCAAAAAGTTCTGAAGAGAGGCCCGTGCTCGAAACGAGGAAACGCGAAGAACTGGTCGACCACGTGGATAGCCGTTCAGGTAAACTTGATTTCGGATCGTCATTTCGTTGGTGCTCACGGACGTCGGCCAGATGCCTCTGGCTTGGACGCTCGAGCGACAGAAGGTTGCTGTTGTCTCCGCACGACAGACGCCATCGACCAAAGAACGCGCTGTGCTGGTCTGACGCGAGTGGGGTCGGAGGGCACGGTGCAGGTCGACGAGGGTTAGGAAAACGACGTGCTCGAACGGGAGACACGTGCTACGCAGTCATGTCCTCGCGCTCGTTATGGCGTAGGATTGTCTTGGGACCGAGTCATCACAGGGTCGCGTTGGACAAGCGCAAGACAGACGTGTCTGTGGCAGGCGATTCGAGCCAGTGCATGTCCTTGAACGTTGAGGTCGTCGTCAGACTGACGAGCGACGTGTCGACGCAGCGCGCTACGGGTCACGGAGAACAGGCCGTTGAGGAATCATCGAAACGCGAGGCTGAATGGTCTTGGGTGCAGTATCCCACGTCATCGCAAGAGAGTACGATCGTCGTGGTAGCCCCGAGTGCAGGTGAACGTGCAAGAGACGTCGGCGACGGCTGTCAAGTGAGTGCATTCGGTGTCGTATGCAGGCTTGGACTGACGGTTCTTCAGCACGAATGCGGCGCAGTCGACAGCGTTTGCTTCAGAACGACGCAGGGAAAACAACACCGAGTCGTCTGAGGTGGAGAAGCTTGATTTACGCAAAGACACCACGAGCAGCGGCTCTCGGACTGGCACAATGCAAGAAAACAAGTCGAACCGCCCGGGGGTGGAGGCAGAAACAGAGACGTCCACGATAGCGAACAAACGGTCGTCGTGACCGCTAAAACCTCGTTCGTTTCTTTCGTTTCTGTACGAAGTCCTGGCTTACCCTATGCAGAAACACCGCAAATAACGGTCCACCGTGTTCTCGGTCTGGTACAATGCAAGAAGACGATTTCATCCGCCTAGTGGAAACGTCTATCGTCGATTCATCCACCGAAGATATCCACGATTCCTGCTCCCATCCCGATCGCCCCCACAGAGCGATCCAGCTTCGTCGTTCGCGATGCCTCTGTCTGTCGATAGTGACCGAACGGTGGTCGCAATTACCGAAACTTCGTTCGTTTCCTTCGTTTCGGTAGGAAGTCTTGCTCTACATTGTACGTCGATTTCGAAAAATGAGGGCATGCGTTCCGACGACCGTGCTGAACGTGTCGATGGAGCGAGACGAACGCGCGCTCGGAGTCGTTCGACTTCTCGTGAGAGTGAGACTCCTTGAGGCTGACTCGGTCGCCATGGCGGTTTCACATCAGACAACGGTCACGACTACGAGCAGTGACTACGGGTCGTGGTGATAGCGGATAAGGAAGGTGGCGAAGAACGACTGGACGTTGGCAGGTCCGTGATGCTCGCCTTTTAGACGGACCGCTTCGTTGACATTTTCTAGGATACGGGAAACGTTGGAGGAAGAGAGATTCGAAATCCAACGTGTC
The DNA here is from genome assembly GCA_038089955.1 of Strobilomyces dryophilus. Classification (NCBI taxonomy): domain Eukaryota; kingdom Fungi; phylum Basidiomycota; class Agaricomycetes; order Boletales; family Boletaceae; genus Strobilomyces; species Strobilomyces dryophilus. The sequence continues at coordinate 25,037 of JBBPLT010000305.1, read as the reverse complement.
GATGAGGAGGGCGATCTTGTACGTCGTACGCCCATACCTGCCTCGTCCACGTCACATGCTCCTCGTTCCGCACCAAGGACGATTGAAGGTGACAAGACGACGGGATGTACCCGATAGCTCTTCTCGAGCGACGTCCGAGAACACATCAACGGATGCAGGGGGTGACGTGGCGCTACAACAAAACAATGCTGGAACGACTGCGCTGTCCGTGGCCGCAGAGTTCTACATGCATACGGAAGGTCAGCGGGAAGCTCGAAGAAACACCGTCGGCGTCATCGTATCTTCAGAGATACGTACGGAGGTTGCTAAATCTTCTTTCATCGGCAATGAAGAGGAAACGCGCTCAGCGCGCGTAATAACTTTGTGTGTTTTGTTTTCTTTCTTCTAGCGATGAAAATTCATTGTTGCCTGGGACGAGACGGTCAGCTACAGCGCAGACGTAGTTACTCCGATGTCGACCACGCGAGGCACGCATTTCTGTGGCTCACGTGACCGCTGCGAACAGCGGACCTAAGTAGATACAAATGTGAAGTAATACATGAAAAGACAGTGCGGGTAGTATTACAGACCTGGTTGTGCATGGAAGAAGGCAGGAGGACACATGAATGAAAGAATTGACCACTCATCGTGTCGGCACGAACTGGCTCGTCGAGGTGCGCGGGGGGTAGTATAGAGCCTCGGCAGTGTGATACAGTCCCCAGCCGCCAGGGACATGTGGTAGTTGAGCGCCCTCAAGTTCATTGTCTTCAAATACAGCATACTCAACCCCGCTCGGCCCAGGGATGGTAGGGGAGTTCGTGAGCGCTCCAAGTAGATGCCATCGCTGTGACGATGATTCGGGTGGTGGTGGTTGACGGTGTCCAAGTGCTGCTGTTGTCGTTTCGACAATGCCGACATCTTCCGTGTCACTTCGTTCTGTCCGACGTCGCTTCCCAAGGGCACGCTTGCTGGTGAACAACGTAATATAGCGCTCGTGAGATGGAAGATGTTGGTTGGCGGGGTCGTCAAAAAAGGTGTTGATTCGTGCGACGAGTTCATGCGATGAGTTTGTGCAATCCTCCGAGTCAGACAAGCCAAGGGTCCAAGCAATATCACGCAGCGCTGGTAGTTTGTGGGTCTTGAGGAGCCCGGTGGTGAACGAGGCTCCTGGCCCGTCACTGGTATAGATGTGGTGCGTGCTGGTACTGCCAGCGATCGTCGTAGTGATACAAATTGACTTGCATGACTGGTCGACGACTTCGGCTTGGAGTGGAGTTTTATTTGTCGCGCTTCATGTCACGCTCTCGACTTCGTGCTCTCAAGCAAGCATTTTCGAGTCCATATGCCCTCTGGTGGTCAGGAATAGAGAAGGATTGGGTGATACTGAGTAGTAGCTACCATTCCACATATTTTTCATCTTCACTTTGTGCTGTGCTACGCTGAAGCTTTCATGACATGTCATTTTGCACTCACTTTGTCCCTGTACTGATTATCTAGCTACCAGGGTGTTTTGCATTACCCCAGCTTTGATAGTATACCAAGGCTTGTGTTCTTCATTAAGTCCTGGGCTGGATAGCTGCTCATGAAGTTTGCTGATGTGTATGTCATACAGTAGCCTTCATAGTTTGCCTGGTAGTTGTTGTTAGACATGCCATAGAAGCCACATAGAATTGTAGAGAATAATGGGCCATATTGGTCCAGCCTGGGTCATAGTCGGATCTACGGTTTAATACAAACAAAAAGGATCGTGAATTCTATACAACTTGCAAATTTGGCGTTCCAGTGGATGATTCCAATTTACTTGATGGCCAAGCAAAGCAATCCTTGTCAACTACATCTCTCCGGAGGTCTCAGATGCTGCAGAGACATTAACAGGTCAAATTGTCAGCGTGTTAATTCTACAGGAGCTACAGGCCTGTACAGGTGATCACTACAAACCCTATTTCACCTGCAGAAAGTCCACTGAATCACTGAACAAAAATATAAAAATAAAGACGTGGGATATAAGTTATAAAGGCAGGACTTCAATCCACATACGTTCAGAAAGACGATACGAAGGCATACCAGACCGCGACATGCACACTTAATCCTAATTAAACTGTCAGTACAAATTGCTTGTTTTACACTTGACTTACACATTCGACTGTCTGAGACCATCTAGGTAAGCCAGCCCTAAACGTCCTCTAGTTCGGGAAAGATTAAAGGTTCGAACGTGAGTTCCATGTGGGCAATGGCCAGCTTGCTCTCAGAACCACAACCGTCACCAAGATTGTAGTGTGCCTTGCAAAATGCATCAGTGGCGTCCTTTCCTTCCTCTTCCTCCATCCAGGCACGAAGCGCGTCAAATCGCATTTCCAGTTCAACCAACTGTAATATCAAGGACCGCTTCGAAGCCAGAATAGTGATTATCTCGGACTTCTTTTGTGATGAGGTGAGCAGATTTGATGAACAGTGCATCTTGACCGGGATGTGTCAATATTCAGGATTTCGATATCTGTATTACCCGCCAAGTCCACTCACCACGTGGAGAAAAGGATGCTCTTTGGCAAATGCACTATCCATGTCACTAACGTCTAGCTGCTGTGCCTTTTTGACGTAATGTGAAAGCTGTTTTTCAAGTATTTTGCGGTCAGACCATTCAGAAAGAATTTAAACAAGTCTTCAGTACCATGTCAGCCACGGGGAGCCTGCCCGTTTGAATGGTGCGCGGATGGCAACAAGTCGTCCAATTATCATGGGTCGATGAGTCTGCAAGCCGTGGTTTCTGCGTTGTGGTTGACATGGGAGTACGAACAGCCTAAGACGTGGCCTCTGATGGGCTCTTCATGTTGGTTTTACCCACGCTGCACTCGTATTTGACAGATCTGAGATAAGCAAGCCTTAGTCAAACCTCCACCGGCCTACGTCACCAGACGGGCGTACGAATCGGACCCGTGTGGAATCCGACATTATGGAGCTCCAACTGCCGAAGAAATCAGCGCGTTTCTTTGTCGTGGGAAGCGCGCGATATAGTCATAGTCAACATGATTCAGAGTCCAAGTCGAGCTCAAGAAAAGTGCTGACCAATCAGAACAAAATCACAAGACACATCCAGCATTCCAGCGTGCCATACCGCACAGGTCAGTGTACTCGGAGATACCTTGTCTTATGAGGTGACATACACGTGGCCCCCACAGAGAACGGCGTGTGCTGACCGCCATCACTGGCGCATGTGCAAGATGAGCACCGACCGACACGATCTCAGGGCATGATTCTACAGCCCTACAAAGCAAGACCCTTCTTCCGGCGCAGTCCTGTTCCTGAGTTCGGAAGAACATCCACAGAGGACGGGGCGGAAAGTCGGAAGGTCTCCCAAACTTCAAAGGCTGTATTTTCCCACTGAGCGGTGCAAAATACATTTGCCAGTCTCGCGTGACCACTGCCATTAGCCTGCAGTTTCTCTATCTTGGGAGGGATTGGGAGGCACACCTCGTCGGCTCGTCCAATGCAACAAAAGCCACTCACGTCCCCGTCCATCTTTGTAGTTTCAGACTTCCCGCTCCGAAAGTGATCATCGCACGATTCTCATCCAGGGTCGCACAGGGACTCGCCGAGTTGGGCGTGTATTCTCGTCTGGTAACGCCAACGAGAGCGCCGGGAAGTACCATGTGGTAACCACGCTTTGACTTTCAGACGGTTCGGGAACTATCGAAATCAATACCAGCTAAGGCAGTGCATACTCGGTCTTGTTTGCCGAGAATCAGGTATAGGGAGATGGTATGGAAAGGATAAGGCTTTGGCGATGGAGAATGGACGATGGATGCCAAGCCGGCGAGCCAATCCGGGCGGAAGGGGCAGAAATTCTCGCTGCTGCGTTGTCTCCGAGTCAAAAATGGCTGGCCTGTGGGTTCAGGTGTGTAGATGTGAGGGATGGGAGGACAAATGTTAGGGCGTTGTATGTGTAGACCGGCGAAATGCCCTTGGAGTTAAGGGCCTCACAAACATGGTTTTCTCGGTGGACGTTTCTTCAGACTTGACAAAATTCTCGCCGGGTCCATATGACAAGATCATGGAGGCCATCTGGAACACGGTTACGGAAAAAAGCTCATTGGATCTAGTGGTGGACGCGGCAGTTCGGTTCTGAACCTCGGTTCGAACCGAACTTTTTGTGAACCGAACGCTAAGTTTGTTCAGCGTTCGGCAGCAGCGTTGAACCGAACCCTTTCTTCAGTTCGCGTTCGGTCCTCCCCTGAACTTTGCTGGTCGGCTCAATTTGAAATTCTTCCAACCCGACAGCAAACTAAATATAGTAAGCGTCGGGGTGGACTCCGAATACCTCCCGCCCGTATACAATTGCCCATGCACAAGTATTAAATGCAGATTTCAAGATCGTCTTCGCAAAATACAAAATGCGAAAGTCTGATACAGGAAATACCAAGGTATGTACATTGTCTCCTCCACTGCCCAATGCCGAAATACCCAAGTGGAGCAGTGTTCTGCCGGTCACTGCACGCGGGTCACAGTCACTGAACGGAAAGTGTGGGAAATTCGACAAAGTTCGCCAGCGTTTCATTTGAACGTGACTTTCTGCAGTCACCAGGCCGATGTTCGTTTCTGCGCATCCATCCTTTTCTTGGGTCGCCTCTCTTGTGTCGCACGGCACTTTTGATTCTTCTTCGACCTCCATCGTCAATGCGCGCGACTCAACGATGTCTTCGTAAACGGTCGGTTCGACGACTCCAAGGCTCATTGCGTGGTCGCAACCCATCTCGCACGTTCTTGCGTCCCTTGTGGCTCTGCGCTTGCTGCTGTTCAACAGTACAGGCTGTGCATCATGGTACTTCTTTTGATGTTCATGTTGACGTCGATGAGATTGATTGTGATCTCGTATTAGTCGTGAGTGGTTTGCCCTACTTCGTCTAGTTGTCAGTGATCGTCCCGAAAATGCACGCCTTCATGGTGATGATGTACCCTCGCGCAGCGAGCAGTCATGGGGGGTTTATCAGCACCACGTATTCGAAACGAAGGGTTTCTTGTTGTCTCTGACGCCGTCAGTCTGCCATCCGCCCATCATGACGGTCGAATTAATCAAAAGGGTGCAAGAAACCATCCAGCGCGACCTCAACGTAAGTCTCGTCGGTGACCAAAATTTTCTGCATTAACTTTTACGTGCAGAGTCCTGCGAACCATCTGTCCGCTATCTTTTTCAAGTTCATGGCGGGCCATCACACGCCGGAGATTCTTACCGACATGAGCCACTGGGTCGCTGAACCAGCCATCAACCGTTACGCCATTAGCGAACATGATCAATCTTATCGGCTTTCAACGCGCCACGCGCGACGTCATACATGATCTCATTCGAGCGGTCAATAACGAAGAGTTGGATTCTGAGCTTCTGGCTAGTCAAACAAGGCCGGTCGCCTCGCAGTATAGTCGCATACCCATTAAAGACGTTCTGGACTACTCGAATGCAGAGTGTTAGCTTGGCTCATTCTACAACACGGCCGTTCGCTGCTTAGGCGATGACCTTGAGTTGTACCACTTTCTTGATTGAGATGCTGAGGACGTTAATGATCCAGTCGTGCATGCAGAAGACATCTTAGCAGAGTAGACTTGTCGTACTTAGCCGACACTGCCAGCCAATTGACGTTGATTATTTAATTTTTCCCACTGACCTCTGACACTGCTCGCATTCATCTGTGTGTATGGGAACGTTCATACGTTCCCTGACTTTTATGAACGTGCATTGACCGGCAGAACACTGCCATTTGGCCAGTGGCCAAAGGTAAGGCTTATTGTCGACTATGGTGGACTGACATAGCCACACACGCCCGATGCCCACGATGCCTGCTTCGTCTCACACAGCAGCAACCCCGTCAGCGAATCCATTGCCGTCGTCGACGTACGTCTCTGAGCCGTCAGGCCCGGCGGAGACGGAGTGGAAGAATATCCTGCTCTTCTTCTCCGGCATCTTCATCTCATTCTACATCAATAACCAGCTCGTCCAGGACTGGTTCGCGGCCAACGGTACCCATTTTTCACGCACTAGGACACCGTCGTTGACCTCGGCACAGGCTTCACTGTCCTCTGGATTGACTACATTTTCAGCGTCAGGCTCGAGGACTTGATGGATCAACCCGACTTTGTCTACCAAGCGTGGGGCAACAAGGTGGCAACTCGAGTCCGTGAGCGCAAGCCAAAGTTGGTCCAGACCGTCAGAGAGCACTACAGTCAATTTCGCCCCAGATCGCTGCGTGTATGTGCTGACGTTGGGCTAGGCACGACTGACATCAAGTGCTTCGCAGTCGGTACGCCGTCTCCTGCTCTCACGTCCCTCTGATCTCTCATCGCCTTGCAGGCTACTGTTCCGGGGCACCATACTTCTTTACCCTCGCAAACGATCTGGCGTTCGACCTCGTGGCGGGCGCGCCCCGCATCAGTACTGTCGCCCTCCCACGTTGACCTTGTCCCCAGGTGCAATTGTCCATCCATCCAGCCTCTGCGATGCCTTGACGAGACAGCTTAAAGTTGACCTCATGGAAAACTGCGCAGGCTAGGGAACACGTTCTCATCCGAGAGACGCTCCCTGACTACCCTTCATCATAGCACTCATCGCCTTCAGTCGTGCCGGTGAACGATACCCATGTAGGATGTTAATCCGACTGGGCCTTCCCCACAGATGTACGTTGTCACGCGGGGACATCCTCGTCAAGAACAAGGCGCACAACTGCTTCCAAATCCTTAGCGGTGTCCAGCACGGGTTTACCTCACGCGGTGATCCGGCACATGATATTCAGCGTACGTCCGTCCTTTGCACGACACATACATACGCCGAAATTTCAAACAGGCCTCGCGAAGGAGGAATGTGCATACGGGTTCTTGCACTGGTTTGACTGGTTCACAGTACAATGAGCACAGACGAAGACTAAGTACCAAGAACACAAAGTTTACTGCGGTCGGTACATATCGCCCTCCTGCTCTCAGCGCTTTGTACTAACTTCAGGCGACTCAACTGGCAAAACTGAAGAAAAGGACTTCGTGGCCTGCTTGATGGCGTCGAGGGTGATCGACACAAGTGCTTACTCGCTTGCTCTCAAGGAAAATCTGACAACAGTGTGAGCGTGACCATCTTTGCACCAGCCATCGGATTCTAACACTGCCCAGATTCAATAATCCAGAGATGGCCACCATTACGCATGTCATCGTACATCGCCCTCTCATGACTGTGGTTAGTACCAGTGAAGAAGGGACGGAAAGAGGAAAATGGCGCGGAGACAGTGAGAGACATGGGCGGGAGTAACACAGAGAAAGGAGGGGTGTGATGGGCCGAGGTTTGGGAATAGGGTATCACTAGTAGGCGATTTAGAGAGGGTTCTGATACATCTCTGCTGGAGTGAAGGATAAGCAAAATGAGTAGCACTCCTACAATAATAGCATTGAAAGATGAATGGACAGGGGTGCAGCACCCCAGTCCATAGTCTGCGTGCGAGGAGGGTATCAGGCGGTCCATCCACTTACTTCGTCTATCTGACACCCCCTTTCCGAGGATTAGGGGCAGAAGCGGGTAAGGGAGAATGAGGGAGGGGGCACCCTTCGAAAATTTAGCCCGATGGGATTTTTTTGCTGCCATCATGTGGTACCCATGGAACCAATTTCTGTGGGGACAGGCAGTGAGGAGCTGGTGGCATTGCAAAAAAAAAAAACATGAGTTGTCCCCGCCTGTAGAGGTGAGAGACGACGGCAAATGATGATATGGGTGCGGGCGGACATGTTGCATACACAGTACCGAACAACAGCATAGCTACACCACGACCCCTTTCATACTGAAAATCCCAGCGAGCGCTTCAATATCTGGAGCTCCCTATGTCCTTCTTGCCGTGCTGCATCCGTCAATGCAGGGTACTGGAGTTCTAAGTCGTCCAGTGCTTTCAATAATGTGAGGATTTTCCCAGTTAGTTTGTTCACCAGGCTATTGCGGTTGTCATCTGAGTATTCGTATGGTAAGTGACGTGGCCGCTGGACAATATTGTACTGAATGCAGATGGAAAGCTGCTAATGCATCAATATCTCGGCCCCAGTAAATGGCAACCAGTCGCTCACAGAGGCCAACGCTTTTGCGAGCACCATCAATACACATGGATTCTGGAGTTCGGTCAGTGGGCCCCAGGACAAGACCTCATCATGTGGACCTTTCCTGGCCAATCGAATACCGAGAGTGTTTGGACTGCATTCATCCAAGGACAGTAAGGTAGCCAGATAATCTCGCACCAGCGAGTTTCCAAACCAGAAGACTTGATTACCTTCAAAGCGATGCCAGATTGTACAACCAATTTGAGGGCGCCAGGCAGCAGCATCCTCAAGCCAGTTCTTCTCTGAGACAGTATAGCTCCGTTGAAATGTAGCAGGACCAGATCCTGAATAAATGTGGGGATGCGGTAAAGGCAGAAAAGGAACGAGTTTTGATGAAACCAGCGCGCCTAATGTGCATCGAAGCAAGTGGTTCAAGCTTGCCTCGCGTGCTCCTCGAACCTAGAAATGTTGATCTGTGCATGATAAGTGAGTTACATAAATAAACTCACCACTGCTTTGAATGCATCGTCGAAGGCCGCTACACCTGGAGGGGAATTGTCCGTACTGCGTGCTGCAATTAGATCACGACCATCAATGGTAATCCCAGCTGGTTGTAGCGGGCTGTTAGGTCTTAATGAGTCCCAGCTTCTATACGCCCCATTCAGTGCACGATTGGTAATCTGCAACAAGTGGGGTGCAGGGTGGGATAGGTGTGTGGCTTGAAAAACGCGGTGCCAACAATGGATGAATACATGGACCCATTGTTGAGTAATCCGGGTGATACGCGTATCTGTCAATGGAGTAAGAATGGATGGATCACGGTGAAGAAAAATACAAACCTAGTGATGGGAGTGCTGACATGTTACTCACCATTCCCCCGTTTGTGTAGTCATCAGACTGAAAATTTTGGACTGGATTCCCGGTTTGGACAATGGATATGGTTGGATGCGAAGTCAGCAGCAACACAGAGGCCTGCATCATGCCAGGATGTGCATGTACATGTGGAGTGGTAGAGATGGGCACTGCTGTTTGATGCGAGTTTTGAAGCTCAGGTGACCCCGGGGGGCTAGCGTATGGAGTAGTGATCTGTGGACCAGAGTGGGTATGAAGCAATTGCGGGACGATGGATTGAACGACAGAAACTGAAGTAGGTGGACTCAGGGGGATCAGTAGCGAAGGCAGACACAGAGGGCTTGAAGGCGGGGACAAAGGTAGCTGTAGCATGGTATCTGATCCTTGCTGTCCATGCGTAGTGGAGTCCGACACAGAGGTGCCTTCAGTGATATCTAGCGTGAGGCTCTGATACGGGCTATTAATCACTGCGTTCCAGATGTGCGCATAGGCAGTGTCATCCTGTAGATCATCGAAAGTAAACGACATGAATGGCCTGGTGTTGTGCAATTGATAGTATGAGTGTTGAGACACTTGGATCACACGTTCTGGACCCTGGTGGGAGATCCTTAAAGTAGAGCCTGCCCGGGCCTAGCCCCAAAGCCCAAAAAGTCTGGACTTCCTAGTCTCCGTCGGAGCCCGCGGGCAGATGGTTCACTGAACTATTTCCCAAAGTAGGGCCTACAGTCGTCAATTACATAATGCATCGAGATCATGATAACTGGAGGTGACAGCGAGCGATCGGGCTCGAAAGGATGTGGCCGGGGCGCACGGCCGACGACGTCTGAATTTAAAGTTATAGCCGGGCCACATGGTTTTTTCCAGCGACAAAATCGAGTTGACGACGGCTACATAACGACGTGGCATGAGAATTATGCGCTGGCAAGATATGTACCTTTCACACCCGCTCTCCGTAACTCACTTACAAGGTCACCCTGACCCATACATGGCAGGCAAGCCACAACTCGTGATCCTTCTGGCCCACCTACGGTACGACGTACGACGCTCACGTGACGCACAGGTCTCCGAAACATAAACACAGGTTGGGTTAAACTGGTACGCGGTCGCGATGGTCGATTACGCTGAGCTGCGCTCCGCGATGACCGGTGTGAGGCCACTGCTACTGATAAAGTATTTCAGACTGGTGGTCTGCATCGGGTGCTGGTATGTCGTGCCGGTCTACAGTCTAGCTACTCTAGTTCTGCACAGCAAATTTATTGAAAGGCTCATATCCCTCTGACAGGTTAGTCTTCTCTTTGGGCCGATATTACAGTATTTCCAAGATGCCTGTCTCATGTACTGTGGCAGTGCTGCAGATCTCGAAGGTGCATCAAGGTGCATCATCCCACTGAAGAAACCCTGGAAACTTGTCCTTGTTTGCCTGATGATCATGCCGGGTTCGTGTCTGACGATGAACCGGAGGCCACATCCGAAGCAGACTCGAACGATGTGGACGTAGAGGGGGAATCTGAGGTGGGCTCCGGCTCCGGCACAGATGTTGGCTTGGAACATTTTTCTCCATCATCTGCAGAGCCCTTGGTTGGGATGGACCCATTTACTCAAGCACTGCGGCTCATTGCTTGACTCGAGTGTCTGTTCGACACCCTCCTGCTCGAGCTGCAGTCGGACAGCAAGCAATACAAATGCATCACTGCCGAGAATGCAATCATCGTTGAAGGGATTGCACCCGAGATGAACCGAAGGACATCCGGACGAAGGTGTTGGAGTTCATTTGATTCGTCCACCTTGTAGATGGATGGCTTGATCAAGGATGACAAGGAATGGCTCTCGAAAGACGAGGGGGATGCAAGCGTCGTTAGGTCAGGCATGTACTCGAACCGGGGGACGTCATCGCAGCTGACTTGTGCTCCGAACCAGGCTGCTCCTCTTTAGGCATACTCGCCTGCGCGTCTGGGCGAACTGATCGAGAACGAACTAGGTGTGGTTGACACCCTGAAGGGTATGTTCTTCATCGCTGGGAGTACGCCTTGTTTGCGAGCTCCACAGAGGACACGGTGATGGTGAGCCCCGAGTAACAAATTTTGAGCATGCGTCATGCTCATGAGAGCCAGGTCGCTCGAACAGATTGCCGGGTTTCCAACAAGTAGTTCCTGTTCAACGATGTCGTGTAAGTGTCTTGCAATAAGTACATGATGATGTGAAACCATGATTATGACTATCGGATGAAACGCATGGTCATCGAGTACGAAGGATGGCAAACGACAAGTGGAGCGAAGAGCGTGGCCTTCACGGAAGATATATGATGACAGCAAGAAGACGGCCACCGAAATCAAAAGTAATGAAATGACACCTGGGGTTCTCACTCTATCCGAAACTTCTGATCCTCTCCTCGCTTGTCGCGTTACTGTATTCTGCATGTGCGACGGTCCAGAATATTCGGTAGACAGTCCCAACTCGTTGCCGGGTGCAGCTGAGCAAACGCCGCCAATGAAAAGGCCTACCACGCCCGATGTGCATCCTATCTCCAAATCTGTTCGGGTCCGAGACGACGCCACACGTCGCGCTCCAAACATCGCCCAGCTTCCGCGATGCGCTGGGGTCACGCCTGTGACCCATGAATCAGAGTCAGACAATACGATACATGAGTCATGGCGCGTACAAGTTTTCGTCGAGTCGTTGGCCACGTGTCGACCGACGCAGAGCCGTCTCCAAAAGCCGTACGTGAAGTGCCTCTCTTCCTTTGGTGGGGATGCTCCAGTCGTCCTCAGGGTCTTGGTTCAAGTCCAGTCGAATGTGGAACTCCGACTTCGCATAAATTTATGTGGACAGTATATGCTGGAACTTGGGATTCGTCGTCATAGTGAGATAACTACCAGAGGACGTGCTGCCAGTTCTTGTTCTCACCTGATATCTATTTTTCTTGTCGTACCGCTCACGCGTGGTCGTGACCGAGTCGGCGATGTCACGACCCGTTTCCACCGGACTTTGAAGTCGGAAAGGCTGGTGGTCCCCTAAACGCGGTTCTTGTCAGCCAGAAACGTTTCGCTCTTTCTGTGACGCTCACGTCCATTTCTTTTAATCGTCGGGGTCTAGGTGACACCGGCGCCGGTTGACTTTCTGTCGCAGAAGTTCAAAACAAGGTTGCCCGACGTCAAGCGGGCTTCGGTTTACCCGGTTACTGTACGGTAGGGCACATAACTTGCAATTTTCTTCACGCACGTATCAGGCTGGGCTGTGTGTCCTTCGAGAGGCATGTGTTGCGGACCCGCCAGCGAGAGCATTTTGGAGGGCCAGCTGGTGCGGCTAGTAGTTCACAACCATCATTCTATGCTGTGAGGCTGATTAGTCCTCGGGAACAAGACATGTCATGATAACGGGGGAAACAAACTTCCTCGTGTTTTTGTGTAACGGATATGTAACGTCTCATGGTACGTGCGCTAACTTCGTCATGCCTACATCTACATCTGGCGGTTCACTCACGCAACGTCTGGCGAAAGTCGTCAGTGCCACCGCTGAGCATCAGCAGGGCGTAACCCAGTTTTAACATCCGCCTGACCTCTTAGCTTCGTTCGGGTGTGTAACGAAGTGGGCGTATAAGTTCATTTTACAGTACCGCTTTGTAAAAATTCGCGAATAACCGTACTTAGTTTCGAGGTCTTCTCATGGGTGTGAAAGGGATCCTACCAGGGCAGTGCAAGCTCCATACCCGCGGAGTATAAGCGTGAGTAAAGAGCTGAGGTGGACAGGCCATCACCGAACTCCTCCCATCCTGCTGCTGCTACACCTCCGAAATGCAGACACCGCAGTGTGCACCAGTGGATCGTTCACGCCAAGATTTGCACAGCGAAAAGCTTCGCTCTCCAACTGTCGTTCATTCCCATGGCAAACGTGGTATGAATGGTTGCAATTCCTTGATCCGATCATGAATAAGTCTGAAAAACAGCTATCGAAATGTGTGGAGCGAGCTCGGCGGCTAGAAGTTGGTGTTATGGACAACGTGTTTGTTGAAATGTCGTCCGCTCTCGAGCACCGGCGCTCATCGCTTGCCTCTGCTGCATCCATTCGTACCCCAACACCTCCCCGTTATCCCTGCGAAGACTTTCCAGAGTCACCATCCATTCGTCACTCCGCTTTGTCCTTTCGAAGCCCAGCACTCCTCTGAACGCCTGCCACGCCCACGCCCCCCCTCCTCCTACCATCGTCCACCATTCCCTCTCGCGTCCTGCCGTCATCCAATGCTCCCTCATACTCGTTTACACTTGTCGTGTCAAATTGAGCCCGAATACTCGTTCAACGCCCTCGCCGTTCCTCTTCGGGTGCCACCAGTCACCCATACATCGCCCCTACTGTGTCCATTCGAGCCCGAATGCTCGTCTGCCGCCGCCGATGTTCCTTTCTGGACACCACCACTCGCCCTTCACTCCTCCCGTGTTTATTCGAACCTGAGCGTTCGTCCAACGCCCTGCTTTCCCTTTTCTGTCTACTTGAGCCAGATTACTCGCCTAACGCTCTCACCTTCGGCGTCTACCATCTCTCTCTCGTGTCCGCTCGTTCACACCGCCGCCGTGCCAAATTGGGCGTGAGGCTCGTCGCCTGCGCTCCTTTGTGCCCGACCGTCGCCCATCATCTCCCCTCGCGTCTCCTCACGTCCCGCCGTCGTCTAACGCCCCCTCGCACTCGTTCACACCGCTGGCGTGTCCATTCGAGCGCGAGAGTTGTCTCGAAGGCATGGACGTGACAAACCGATAGAGGTCGACATGGGTACCAGGACGTGGCGAGGCGACGACACAATACCGCAATATGCCACCACGCAATAACACCATGCCACGACGAAAGTGATAGCGACATGACATGACGCCTGGTACAGTACTCTATCATTACTATAAAATGTTTTGTAGTGTACAAAATAAATCTATTCGAGCAGCTCGATGGAATTGAAGGACGAAAAGAAGAGAAAAAGCTATTAGTACTACTTACTCTACTGTGCCGGACTCGGTGCTGTGACACTACCTGTCACAGGCCTTTGACTGGTCGGAAAGGTGGGTAATGGCACAAGCGCCGTCGTCCCCGTCGTCGTGTCCTTTGAAACCGGTCTACTCAGGATATGTTCGGAGGGGTCTTCCGAGTCAAACAGTACAACTTCCAACGAGTTCAAGTTGAGATGGTATGGTCGACCGAAAGTGTGTAACATAGTAAATTTTCAACATTTTCCCACAATGACCAAGTACTTGTACTTGGTCGTGATGGACCGAGAAGCATCAGCGACTTTCCAAGCTGGCGTCAAAACGGGGTGAAGCGGATCGTGCGCAGCGCTTCATACCCTGTGGGTTCCGCGCATCGTGAGTCCAGCCACCATTCGCCCTCGACGCCCCATCTCATCGACCGCAGCGACTTTTCGATCATGGACAAGACGGTGGCGCTCTCCAAGGCGAACAATGTTCTCGTTGCTCATCCGTCCCTCCCCGACCTACAAGGATTCAGGCGGCGCAAGATGACTGTCGAGCCAGTGAGAGACGACCTGCATCACACTCTTACGGCGGTTCCCGCGGTTGACCTCGGCGGGGGACGAGCTCGCGGCGTGCTTCGTGTATCAGGTCGGTGCGCTGGACGGCTTTCTGAAGCTGCACGAGCTGCCTCTGAATCACGTTCGTCGTCTGGTTCTGGTTTTTACTGGCTGGCTGACCTCCCTTCGGCCACGTTTCTATCACATTATTTAGATCAAGCCGCACGGTGCCGTGTACGGACAGACAGTGCGCAACATTGCGGGTGATCGTCTTTCTTGATCTTCTTCTCCGATCCCCGCTCATGTGATCCGTCTCTTTAGTATCCTCACCCCACGTTAAGGGAGCGAGAGACGGTTTCGACAGAAGACACAGTTCCCCATTCTTCGTCCATGGACAAGGGCGACGTTTCAATACTTTTGCCCGGTGCTCTCCAACAGCTCTCTTCCGGGAGTGAGCAGGACGCCGGACGACTGGATCAGACCATAACGCAACAAGAGGTAGTATCCCATGTTGACGTCGAGACGAAATCAGCATCAATGTCGTATGAACATCTTCAACGACTCGGATTCCGTCTTATGTATCCATATTGCGACCGAAATAACTTTGTGATCCAACGACAGCACAGTACTCAAAGGAAACGCTAGACGGTTCGGGATAGGATAGATTCGAACTATCTGACGTTTCTGCAGAGGGCGTCGGATGAAGTACGTCCCATTGGAAAGGGAGGGCGAAAGAACCGGTGGATAGATGAAGAGGAAGAAATGAAACGGACATGTGGCGTGCGAGTGAGCGCTTGAGCAATGAATCGATTACAGAG
Source organism: Strobilomyces dryophilus (assembly GCA_038089955.1). Taxonomy (NCBI): domain Eukaryota; kingdom Fungi; phylum Basidiomycota; class Agaricomycetes; order Boletales; family Boletaceae; genus Strobilomyces; species Strobilomyces dryophilus. The sequence goes on along the minus strand of JBBPLT010000305.1, from coordinate 9,836 downwards.
GCGTGAACATGAAAGGGATTGTTGTTTTCCACCCTTATGAATTGTTCCTGCCACTGGCAATATGGTGACGGCACAATGAACACAGCACTGAAGGATAAACAAAGGGTAGAGTGCTCGAATCGACAGTCCATCAGATTGTCCAAGACAGGCACGACACTCAAATAGTACTACTAGAGTTGCAAAAACAGTTGCGGGTTCCTTTTCTCCTCCTTATCACAGAACCACAGGAAGGCTTCCAGGCAATTGAAGTATTTGCCATGCTCTCGTTCATCTTTTTGGGCCCATTCCGCGAATGCATTACAACTAGACAGTGATTCGGTCATGCCAAGGTCCTGTCTCATCCTATCCCTCAGTTGTGGGTTCTGCCAGATGCAGAATACAGCCCTGAAAATAAACGATCCGAATGGGCACCCCCGCCCATACGGAATGTTAGCATGACATGATGGGACCTCACCATTCTTGTTCCGGTCCTGTGGCAAGCCACAGGAAAAACAGTAAGTGAAGTGTTCAAACACAAACCCATGCTTGAATATGTTATACTCTTCGCCCACTTCAGTGAAGTAGGGACAATCAGGGAAGTGATCAGGCATGATCTGTGCCTTGGTCACGAAATGGTAAGCACATTTCCCTTTCAACACTGGCATATATCGGTCGAGATCCTTGCTGTGGCTCAGTCGGGCTGCCTTTGCTGCCAGTGAACCAGCAGCTCTTAAGCTCAGTCCGCTCAAGTTTGGCAGAGATGCACTACGGGGAAGTCCTCCTTGAGCCTGCAACAAGTCCTTGAGGGTAAGGAACTCCTGTTGGGATGGTGCCTGTGGATGATCAAGGATAAAATGCACCTTGTCAGCTCATAGCATGCGAATAGCTGGAACTAAAACACCTCACCTTCATCATCGTGCAGTCTGTCAACTTATTCTGCTGGCTGAGGCCACCCTCCACCCCATGTCTCACCAGCATCCTCTTGCTGGTTGGTTCCATTAACACGTGGAGGCTACTGCCAGTGGCTGAACTGGATTGGCTTTGTTGTGGGGCCAGATGCGTGTACACCTGTGAATTCAAAGGTCAATGATAGACTAGCGACTTAGGCATGCTGTTCGTCGCGCCTGATGACCTGTGCGTGAAGGATCGACAAGAGTATAGGTTTGTAGCTTGCTATTATGTCCCTGTGGATTCTCAACAGCTTGCATCACGAGCTGGTGTGTCTGGTTGTTCGGTTTGTGTGCACCCAGATTTCCTAGGTCCATTCCCATGCTACTGTCACCGTCCATGTCTGTGTCTGTGTCTGAAGGTGCATCATCCATGGAGTCGGTCATGGATATGTGCGAGTATGGTACCACAGAGCTATCCACAGCCAGGCACCTGTCATAGATGATGTTTGGATACCGCAATACTTCAGACCGCTTGCTCTCAACTCGCCTGCTTGTCCTAGGGTGCCGTAACCTTTTCAAGGGTCTACTAGAGGGCTCTTGTGAGGTGAAATCCAGGACCTCATCGCTCTGTCTTTTGCAGGCAGGGTTTAAAGCACTCAAGCCAGGTTCCCACATTCTAAGCAAGGAGTGCATACAACCGAGCATGCTTTCAAAGGGATGTACAACTGTCGATGAACCTTCCACCACAGTGTCCGCCAAGCCTGGAGTGACCTGGCTTTCCCTGTTGCACTTCCACTTCTCCCATTCCAGCGGATTGTCTAGCGGTGAATGGGGTGGCAGCTTGTTCTGGTCTAGGATCACCTGGTCCTGCTGTTCATCTGAGAAACAACCTGGCATCGTGATGGCTTGCCAGGCCATGGATGATGTCGAGGGAGGCTTTTCTCCAGGGAGAGGCTGCGATTCTGCAGCAACGATCAATTTCTTTAGGAGGTCAGCCGTCAGCCCCATTGATTCCAACTTGTGCATTACAGCATCAGCGACTGCAGTGGAGATGGTCTCGGCAGCCGGCTCCATCTTGTCGGCAGTTTGCAGTCCTTGGATTTTTCTGGCGAGGCGAATAGGAACTGGGGGGAATGGGGCCCTAGGCCAAGAAGACTAGACCATTCTTCTGAAAGTCAATGCTGCTGGCATAGTGTATTATTGGAAAGTCGAGGTAATGTTCCATGAACGTTCGCATAGTGGGTTATGTCTGTTTCCGTCGTGTGATCAGCAGCCTCCGCGAGGATGTCGTCCGCACACGGAAACGCTTCATTTGGCGAGATGAACTCGCGACCTAAAGATATCATGCCTTGTCGGAAGTCGCTTGCATCCCATGCGCAACCGAAAAATTTCTCGTTTCGCTTCCTCAGGACCTCATAAAAGCTGTCTTGCGTGATCCTTGCCCCCACTTTGACGCAAAGATAACTAAATGGTGGCAGAGTCAGCGGCTGAAGTGTCTAAATTACTATGGCATGTACGTCCTACACGACGTGCGATGGAACACGCCAGCGGTACGGACGGACCCGAGAGCGACAGTGGACTATGGCGGTATGTGCTGAGGCGCAATGCATGCGCTTAAGTCCAACCTGAGTAGACCCCCAGTGGAGATCTGGTGTTCTGTTGTTCGGGTCCAGTCTGGGGGGCAGGGAATTCGAACACGAACGACGCGAGAGACTTACCCAGTCACCCTTAGATGTATGTTGAGAGTGAGTGGTCTGCCTACACAGAAGGGCTACACGCACCGAAAACTAAGGACTTCTCCGCCTCCAATTCGTTCAGTGTCACTACTCCTCGGCTTGGCGTATTGGCTTGCTATTCGACCAACGCGTACCTTGTCCGTTCGTAAGAATGATTATCAAGAATGATTGCCATGGCGTAGGCCGCTAAGATGATGACAAGTAGGCTTTACCATACCACGGCCTGGGATCCAAATCAGGATGGGGGAAAGGGAGAGGATCAATCCAATCTTTGCAGATATATTTTGCTGCCACGTCATGAATGTCAGGAATGGCCACGCAGACACACGATGATGCACACCTACATGTAGCATCAATCGGGCCACAGACCGTCCGTGCGGTGGAGGACAACTAATATATGTGCTCGGCCCCTATCTCTTCAAATACATGAGAGTGAGTCACCGCGCAGTCACGCCTCCCACGGTCCGGGGGGCCGAGTACATGTACCATTGCGCACGGTGACTTCAGGTATCTCTTATATATTCAATGTCCCTTCGGGCAAACCTGGACCCGGATCGTGTGCGAAACACGATTCCGTCAGAATGATTGTTTTACTTGGTGACGTCTCGAACGATAGACCCTTGAGGAAGGGTTCCGTCTGTGCACAGAATCGCAGTGGTCCCGCTCTCGGCTATGTAGATATTCGTCATGAACATGTTCCACACGAAATCCGGAACGCCGACGAGACAGCTCCATAGGAATATCTAACAGTGCTGGCGGCTGCAGAGGAATGAATACCATGGATGTCTCATGGCCTCATTCCTTCGACACAATTTGTAACCCGCGCTCCTGCACACAATTTTCGAGACGAGATTTATCCGGTGCAACAGCGACAAAGCGGTCCTCTCTTCGTCATAGACGAAACCGCAAACTGATCCTTTTCCCACTGGTCGGTGATCCCCGTCAACAGAGGCGCGGGCGAATGCAGCCGCTGCTATGATTTTGCTCTTCAGGCCAATCTCGCGCAGGAGGAAGCCTTTCTTCAACATATGAAAGAGAAACCCCCGCAGAGAACACCGACATTGTTTATGCAACCGCACTGCATCCAGCAAAAAGATGCACTTTTCTTGACGGGAGACTAGTATCCCATGGTGAGCACATATCACGAGAAGGTCGGCTCTCCTAAGATACAGAAACTCCTCGACAAACCAAGCCACATCAGCAGTCAATGCAGGCAGCTGTACCCCACGTGGATACACGACTCACTGTTCGTACATCATTGAATCATATCCAATGAATTCGAAATCACGGCGTAACTCGGCGAACGTTACAATCTGGTCCACGTCGGACGAAGATCCAGGTGGATGCAATTCCACCACATTCCACAGCGCTTACATCAGCCAGCCAGCCGCGATCCGGTTGCAACTTCGGTACTGACCGCTGATCTAACGATCTCAGTCGTAGTGGGAGTCGACCCAAGCAGGCCGATCACTTACCTTGCTCCTTTGACGACTTCCCCAGCCTGGCGTTCGTCTGGGTCGACGCTTTCATATGACCGACAGTCAATCGGTGCTTGAGGGCAATATCTGAGTGACTCGGAGAGACATAAGGCATCCCTACGAAGAGTGGTCTCGAGGACTAAGGTTGTGTAGAGCTCATCTCAGTACTAGAAGACGACATACGGAGACGGTCGTACCGCCATCATTCAATTTTCCGTGTACCCCGCCGATGGCATCAGAGAAGGGTCCAATTCGCACGTCCTTGTGATGGCGTATTACTGGTAAACCTTGGTAATGAAGACGGTGCGATCCTCCCCATCGCTGATGATACTACGTCATCAGCCACCAAGCCCCGATCTACATGTACCGCTCGCAGGACATTGGAAACACACACACCGTTCATTGTCGTAAATTCGTTGCGACCCGAGCGAACAGCAGCTGATCGGAAGACAGTAGAAATAGACGAAATAGACGCCACCACCGGTTGGAAATGGGACCGAAGACGGTACAATCGCAGAGCAACAACTTTAGAAAAGGGAAAGAACGTTCGAGCCCCTCTCCAAAGAAAAGAAAAAAAAAAAAAAAAACGAAACCCCGCCTGCGGACCGCCCGCTGATGCGTTCGAACGCTATGCAAATCTCTCGATTCTATTGCGCGACTTTTATGGAAAGGAAGTCGCTCTCTTTTCCACTCGTCGGGGGACCGATCAAGATATCGAAACCGCAAGAAAAGGAGTTCGTGGTCTACTCGACGACGTCCAGGGTGATCGACGCAAGCACTTACTCGTTGCTCTCAAGGAAAACCTGACAATAGTGTGAGCACGACCATCTTCGTACCGGGTTCTAACGTTGCCCGCAGAAAGGGCATTCTTACGCGTGCCATCGTATATTGCGCTCTACTGGAACTCATGACTACGGTCAGTACTATAGAACAAGAGACGAAAGGAGAGAAACTACGCATAGATTTTTGAAAGGTGGCTTTTATGCATTTATACGGCTAATGATCGTGCAAGTTGTCAAGACGTTATTGCAGAGATGGTACACACCAAGGATACTAGTACTCTCACTCGGAACGATCTGTGGTTCGTTCTTGTCGTCGGCGTTTGCGTCTGTATTCTTATCGGTCAGTTGATTAGAGCTTCGCTCTTTTCCAATGTCTATTCCGTAACACAGTGATGGGCAAAAACAGCCGGTTTCACATACCGATCTTTGACAACTAGTGCCTTACTATTTGTACACAGAAAATCTTGACAATTGGTTCTGCCCTCAAAGCGGATTGATTCACACAGAGAGACGTGAGTCACTCAGATCAAACCGAGCAATGAATTCAATTTTAAGTTTAGCTTCGTGACATTTTCAGCATTCAGCCAAACACTCCATGCAACACTCATGACCTCCTGGGCTGCAAATGTGGTGGCCGTGGATCATCAGATGCTCACACCATAGCTGCGAGTGTGAAAACAGGAAGAAGTGGCAGATGACGATTATTCTGCACAAGGATTCGTCAATGCATCTCAACTTGATGCAGTTCAACTCGAAAGGGAGTAACTCATCATGCTGTTCTGACTCATAGACAAACCCGCGTTGACGAGATTTTCAGGAGCTTCGAATGAAGAATCTTGAGCTCGCTGCGCTTGAGTGGATTCACATCAATTGTCTTCGGCTCCTAATTCAATGGGATATTCGTGACGAATCCTACGACGACCCCTCTACTTCGCGAATGAAGGCGAAATGGATGAATACGAACAAGCCAGCTTAGCCCCAATCTAAGCTGGATTCATTGTTTGCATCCATTGACCTTGAGAACATTGAGGCGATGGAGCAACCGTTGTTATCTGCACAGGATGTCCCAGGATGGACTATCTCCTTTCTGTTCGAGAAAATACCGGCGACTAGTTTAGACGATCCGGACGACAGGATTACTCAGCCGACTTGACGCAGTAATTTCCTATTTTCACGCAGTCTCATCGGAATTGCTCCAAGTAGATCGATCATATGTATTATCATGGCGGATGACTAGTTGCACACGTTAATTTGATAGACCTCGTACAGGTGTACTTCGGCGGCTACGTAGCGCGAAGACACGCCGCCGTCGCCTGACCTGAGCCATGTCTTCGCCTACTGAGGTGATTTTCACCAGAAGCGCCGCTATCTCGTCGTTTCTGTGCCCATATTCACGAAGTTTTTGCGCTCTGACCTTGATAGAATCCAAACGAGGATGAAAGCCCCCGAAATCCAGCAACTTCTGGCTTTGCGTGAACCCTAGTCCATGACCATGGGGAAACAGAAGGACCCGGACCGCCTGCCTAGAGGCATGATATCTATCGCCGAACTCCCGCTTCGCGGTGACGCAGGCATGACCAACCGTGTGAATGCCGCATTCTAGTGAAACTGGTTGTATGACCACCAATCTTCCACGTTTTCCCCGTGTTCGAGGGGGGGTGACGATGGGGGCAATGGGAATCTTCTTCTGGCACGGGAAGTCGTGGAAGAGCAAGTAATTCTGCTGTATATTCCTGGTGATCCTACCCCTCCGCATGCAGAACGCCAGCAAGTTGACGCCACCGGTCTCGGACAAATACCTGATAAGACGACCATGCCTTGTTGATGGCACCGATCAGGCACCGATCGGGGTCTGAGAGATTTGGGCTCGTTCAAGCCGGCTTGCGACGGTGTCGAATATGCGAAACTCCTGTTCTTGGGTGGTAACGTCGTAAGGTCTAGCATCCAGAGTGCAGCTCGACGCGCCAGGCGAAGTCTTTGCTACGCCATGGTCCAACTTGGCCCATGATGAGGTTGACGAGGGAGCTTTTGCCAGCTCCCATTTCTCCGAAGAGCACAACTTGGGAATGCCGACACGGTTGGCAGATATCTTGCTTGCGCGTGCTTCGGTTAAATCAATATCTTGTACCTTAAAAGAAGAGCTATACAAAGGAGAAACGAGTGAGGAACTCTCTGTTACATAATGCGACAGAAGTATAACAGGAAAGATGTTGCTACCAATAGTCCTGGGAGTCGTAAGGACGGGTTTACGAGGCGGTGTGCGTGAGGACTGTGCGTTGGGTCGGGTCGGATTATCGCGGCACTGGAACGCCTTTATCAGATTCTTCTTTGAGCAAACTTTGGTCAGTAACGACAAGCGAGTAACGCAGAGAAACGCACGTTGGCGGACCAGACGGTCAATTTGGTTTGCATGTAAAACTTTGGCCATCGGACAGTGGTTGGATCGTTTACACCCGGGCCGTTCCGGCTGAACACGGACGGACGGTCACGCGCAAGCGGGTCAGGACGGGTGTCCCAAAAGGGAAACTTTTTCCGTTGCTTGGTGTGCTTACGTATCGTGTCCGCTCGTCCAGTGTTCCTTCCACGAGGCTCACTAATAGTCAGCGGCATGGATAAAGTCTAAGAGGTGACGCGAAGATACGTTCGGCCTCTGGCTATATCGGACGACCACCACCTCGTGGCCTATGTAGCACTTCCTTCGTCCTATTTGGTGTAGTCTGTCCGACGGTCTTTGATCTGATAGTAAATTACTTTCCTCAAAACACGGGATATAGGTACATCGACATCCCTCTCTTCCGTACGTCGAAATCATTTACACCTACCAGGCGAAAGCAGCGTGCGCCTCGAAGAAATCAGTAAACATCTCCACCGCGAACTCGACGCGCCCTCGACAAACAAAAGGCACAGAACGAGTTGCCACCCCGCAGGATATGTTATGTCCGTCTCCGCAGTTTTTCATGCTCTGTTAATGTCCACGCCTGTCAGACGACTAAATTACCCAGCTTGAAGAAGCCGACGAGAAGCTTCGAAATGACTTGGCTGTCGCACGCACCCTCTGAGATCTCAGGGAACCAGGAGAAGTATGAGAAGGAGATCGAGCTGTGGACGACTTCATACGCCACTCAAGGGAGCGAACTTATAATCCAGCGCGGGACGCTCGAGAAGCTCCGCAACCAACTGTGGAGCATACAACCTCCGGTGACCCTCCCAGACACGATACGAAATGGAGTCCGATGTTCGTTACAGCGTAGCGTGTGCCCTGTTCGTCGACTCAAGCAACGATGGTAACGATGTTTGCGAGGAGGGATAGTTTCGGGATGCCATTTCATTCGTCAGAAGCGATTGTACCGGAGAGCCTGTGCGCATCCTCTGTTATCAGGGTACGTTGTCCGACCCCAAGCGGTTCGCCGAAGACGAAGGCAAGTCTCTTAATCTTTATATCGTTACATTTTCGATCTGAACCAGAACACACAGCATCTTCATCGGTGGTTTGCACTATCAACGTTGGGCTGAGCGAGGCCACGAACGATCTGATTATGCGGAGGGGTGACTCCAGGGAGGTTTATTACTAACTCGATTACGACGTGATTGTGACGTTTGGACACACGGAAACACGGGCAGAAGTATGCTGGATCTCGGGGGTGAGCTACCATTTCCTGAATCATCCACTTGTAGACAGACGAACGACGGTGAGCCTCAAGTGGCCGTGCTGGTGTACTGGCCCACTTGCTTGGCTTCCAGAGTAGCTGCCAAAATCGCGGTCTAGGGATGAACGTTTCTCGGATCCGAGTGACTCGTTGATTTTGCACTTTGTTTCGGCTTTCCCTTGTTGGAAACCGCCTGGATGTCTCGATCCAAACTTCGCCTGTTACGTCGTGTACTTTGTATTCACTATCAACTCATCCGAAAACCAACGGAATGTACTTTGTCCGTCCTCCAATTTCTAGCGAGCGACGTCGTGTACTCCGACGTCGGGCGACTCATGTACAGACAGGCAAGTACTAATTCACCAATGAAAAGTCGTAAAAGAGCCCGTACATGAAAGAAATACGCTCATGATGCATAGCATTTTGGCCGCCACAGTCGTATGAATTATGAGCAAGTGTACTGTAGACAAGTCGTGGACTTGGGGCCACGGTCACTCCGTCCGACAGTCGACCGGTCTGGCGTGCAAACGATCGCTAGACATTCAATGAGCTCAAGCCGGCATGGACAATCATTTAATCATCGATCAGGAGGGAGACCAGCAGTGCGAGCCCAAGTGAAGGAGACGAAACCGATGATCGGATTAAGGGAATATAGGGGCGAAATGAAGGATGGTATGGTAGGACCTAGACCCCTCGGAGTATCGAAGCAATGTAGATCACGGCAGTGTGCCAATTCATGGCCCGCAAACGTAAAGTCCGTCACGCGAAGCTACTGGAGTGTTTTCTGTCCCTTTCTGTCTTTGCCGTCCACACGGTCTCGATCCTTGATGACATACTCCTCATCTTGCGCAAACGGGTGGACAGGCCTGGTGAGAGTGGGCGCCACCTTGATCTGCGAGACGGTGACGGCCCAGACGTCGACGTTGACGTTGAGCTGAGCCTCGAAGACCGTAAGAAACACGAGGACAGAACGAGGATGAATCCAGGGATGTACACTCCTCTGGGGTGTCTTCGGACCGAGCGATCGACTCCGGTTCTGTGGCAGATGATCGCTAAGCAAACTACTCAGAGTATGCACGGAGAAACATCTCTTGATTATCGGCTACGTGTGTTTCGCTCTCGCTCGCGCGAGTTGATGAAATCGTTTTAAGAGCTGGTTGCACGTGCCGAGTCTGAGACGGCCACACAAATCGGCGGCGGCGATTACCCATCACGAGGGAGCGTACGTTATGAGAAGCGAGTTGGCATTTATTGCAACCCGTGTCAAGTCATGTCTGTTTGAAACGAAATTTGGAACACGTAAGTTCAACCGCCGCGAAATGCA
>JBBPLT010000304.1:0-33198 GCA_038089955.1 Strobilomyces dryophilus | reverse complement strand
TGAATATAGCACTCCCCACGACCTCATACCCACGTGGCTTTACCGTCGTTGCGAGCGGCACTGAGAACCGTTAGTGAGGAAATCGCCCACGATGGGACTCCCAGGACACTCGGACCCTTCGTCATTGGCTTGACAGGGTGAGTGAGTGTCACTCATGGCTTTTCAGCCCTACTATAATCATCTTCCAGGAATGGGAACGTTTCTCAGGGTGTACTTTCTATCTTGGGTGAGCTACCGATCGTGAAAGTTAGAGTGGAGGATCTGCCTGCGCTTGTAAATGATCCAGGTACGTTGTCTTTGTTTAAGTGTTCTAAGATGGATTCTCTCATTGATGGTTGCCGTCTAGATACCGATCTGCATAAGGTAGCAGATCTTCGTTCATTTCGACGAGACCTTGGGATTGATCTTCCGTCTAGATATACCTAGTTCACGCTTCCCCTGCCGAATATCTCTCTCGAACCGATGGCGGCAAGTACGAGAGAGAGCATTATTACGAGAATCCATCTCTCTACGAGTCTAATTTCGCTACGAAAGTCTGGACATGTTTACTCGTTTGCGTTAATCTGAGCTTGACTTCGCTTATTAGGTCGCACCATATCTTACTCTTTTCCTTAATGGAGTTGGCTGGCTCCCAGGGTTTCCTCGTCTCATGACAAATGAAGCATTGACAACAGCACTTGCCCGCGCCGCAGAGGTTGGTCGTGGGAGGTTTGGAACCATTGGCGATATCAGCTGTGATATTGGAGTGAGTAGTTTTTCTACGTCCTCTGTGGTCGTTGTTCAATATCATTCGCCTTGTCAGGGTGGTCTTGAGTTCATGTTGCGTGCATCCACGATCTCGAAGCCTTTCTTCAAATACCGTCATCAGACACTTCCAACCCATCTTCCAAGTGTGCAAATAATGTCCGTGGATATCCTTCCTTCGAGCTTACCCCTGGATGCATCTGAACATTTCTGTCGCGTATTGATGCCCTATTTGAAAACTGTGATCCGAGAGTATCGGGGCCAATCAGTGGATAAGGAGTACTCCGACGCTCTTAAGACAGCCACAGTCGCTAGGGATGGTCGGCTCCAGGGAACTCACACCTGGCTGGAAGCTCCTCTCAATGAATGGCGACGGTCTATCCCCAAGTCCGAAGGTGCTCCGAGGAAAAAGAATGTCCTCGTGCTCGGGAGTGGAATGGTCGCCGGACCCGCAGTGCAGGAACTATGCAAGCGTTCGGACGTCGAGTTAGTTGTCGGTCAGTAGTGGATCTCTGTATTCGTATTTACCAGCATGGACTTATGGACACTATCGCTTACCGTTCGACACGATGCATTAGCCAGCAATTCGTACTCTGAAGCCGAGAATTTGATCCAGGGCCTTTCTAATGCAAGTGCATGTCTGCTGGACGTCCAGGACCGAGACGAAGTCTCGCGGCTTATTGAGGGTGCCGATGTTATCATAAGGTTGGCGAGGCCGTACTATGAATGGAAAGCACTTGACCGTGTTATATTCACAGCCTTCTACCAGTGCCATTCCATCCATCTATTGCTGGACTTTGTATCCAGCACGGAAAGCACATGGTCACAGCATCATACATATCCCCTGCAATGCGAGCCTTGCATGAGCGGTACGTTCGTTCTTGCCAATTATTTCCAAACAGCGCATACAACAGTCCCCGTTCCTGGTAGGGCGGAGTCTGCTAATGTCGTGTTGTTGAACGAGATTGGCTTAGACCCTGGTATCGACCACTGTTCTGCGCTCTCGCTGCTCAAGCAGCTCGACAGAGAGAACAAGCGGGTTCTTTCGTTCACTTCGTTCTGCGGTGGGCTCCCCGCTCCAGAGGCGTCAAACGTGCCATTGGGATATAAATTCAGCTGGAGTCCAAGAGGTGTGCTCCATGCCGCGCTCAATGGCGCCAGGTTCAAGCTGAATGGAAAAGTATGCGTAGTACCATTAGTCCGGCATTGACTCCCTTTGACTTGAAGCTGATAGGTCACGGAAATCTCTGGAGCGGATATTTTGAAACACTCTTTTCCTGACGTTCCTATTGCCAGTCATTTCCGGTTGGAGGGCATCGCCAACAGAGATAGTCTGCCCTATGTGGATACGTACGGACTTGGAGAGCTGGACGGCCTGCGGACGGTCTTGCGAGGTACTTTGAGGTAGGCTCTGTGTATTTCCAATGACATATGCTCATGTCCTGCACGTGGTGCAGATACCCCGGCTTTGCTAGCCTCATGCATTCATTCAAATCTATGGGGTTGTTGAACACGGAGCCGTTGGACGTCGTACCTCGGTCGTGGTCAGAGCTCGCCCGACTCTCGTTACAGAAAGCGATGCACGAGGACATATCCGAGGACCCGCGTTCCCTCATCTCGGCACTTTCGAACGTGGTCCAGGACCGAGAGCACCGAGAGCGGGCTTTGGGCGCACTGCGATGGTTCGGCATCGCCCCGTCGCCGGGCACAGGCGCCGCGACGGCCGACCTGCCAGCCTTGCCCACCGCGCCCGTCGCACCGATCGACCTGCTCACCACGGTGCTCGCACACAAGCTGCGGTACGATCGCGGCGAACGGGACCTCGTCGTGCTCTCGCACGAGATCGTTGCCCAACCAGCGTCGGTCCACGGCGAGGCGTCTCCGGACGAGACGGAGGTGTACACGTCGTCGCTGGTGTCGTACGGTACTGCGAGCGCGTCCGCCATGTCCAGGTGTGTCGGTCTTCCGGTGGCGTTTGCCACCTTGGCCGTGCTGGACGGCAAGGTCGTCGGTAGGGGCGTCCAAGGTCCAACCGAGGAGACATTGTATCGCGCAGTCTTGGATGGTCTGAAAGGCGTTGGGCTAGAAATGAAGGAGGGCGTGAGAAGAGGTTCTGGTGTGGAAACCACGCTTGGTGATGGGCTGCGCAGCACAGGATTGGCGCGATCATAAGCGAGTATCTAACGTCGTTCTGTGTTGCAACGCAATTGTGCATTCCAGATAGGAATAACGATCGACATTCCTCAGTAGCTTGTAACAAAAAGAACGCATAATTTCCAAGAAATGAAGGTAGATAAAGCATAGTATGCCGCCACAAACATAAGAGCAATGCAGCGAACAAGAGGTTGGACTAACGCTGAAGAAAAAAGGCGATGAAAGATGAAAGGAGTATCGGTATCATTGAATCACCAAGTATTGCGGTGAAAAGCAACTCAAGCCTGAGGCTTGTGAGAGTGCGCGGAAGCTCTGGCTAATGTTATAAATAACCAGAGTCGTCTTCTTTCTTGTCCGGAGCAGCCTTATCCATCCCGTCAGGTATACGAATATCCGCTTCCTGGTCCTTGATATCTTGCCTGACTTTCTCCGCTATGATGACGCCAGCCTGTTCGCCGCCTCCGAGGGGACTGCTCTTGAACTTGCTTGTGCCTTTGGGAGACGTCGCCGAAGCTCGCATCGCGGATGCCCTTTTATCATAGCTCTCGCTCGCTGGAATAGCACGGGCCACCGTAGAACCCGCATCTCTACCGCCGGCGGACGCCAGACGACGTTTCCTGTCCAATAGGATAGCTTCGAGAGAGCGTGCCGGAGAGCCAGGCCGTGGCGGGGCGGGACCGATAGAGTTGAGAGGAAGCGGTAAAGTACCCAAACTGCTGCTAACGGGACGCTTCATTGGAGACGTGGCCAGAGACGTGCAAGAATCGACAGCGTGTTCAGAGGGCGGGGCGACAGCAGATTCCTTAACCACTTCTCCTTTGCAATCGGGTTCGCTGAAGGTAATGGATGTGGCTACGTCGCGGTCTTGCGTGGCGGTGGTCGGATTGATGGAAGGCCTTTCAGGGGTGTCAGGTTGTGCTGATTGCGTGGGGACAGGAGGTACGGATGGTGCCTTGCTGCGATTGCGCGGACTCGGAGGAGCGCTCGCCGAACGTAGAAAGCCAAGACCACGGGTATTGAGAGGGCGGAGGACGGGTGTTCTTGAGGCAGAAACATCACTAGTCTGAGGTGTAGCATCCGAAGATGCTTTGGTTTCGGGAGGTTTGTTAGTGCTAGCATGTTCGGATGGGACGAAAGACGATATAGTTCCGTTAGCAGCCTCAACATCAAATTCATCGTATATTTCTTCACCAATCAGCTCTAGAGTGTATGTGAAAAGATGAGAGCACGAGTTTAAGGCACAACGTACCTTCGAGTACATCCTCGAGGGTAATGATACCGAGTGGCATGATCGCGGGATCGATACACTGCAGAAAATCCTTGGCATCCTTCTTAGTTAAAAGAGCGTCAGCGGGCATATTCTGTTCCAACCCAGTCCCGGGTTTGGGTAACCTTATTTTCTGCTTATCCCGGGTGCTGCCGCCTGGTTGCGTTTCATCCGCTGGCCCACTTTCAAGGTCCAACTTTCGACGCTGGCGCCGCGGCTTCGACCGGATGCTTCTCCTCACCGCCGTAAACGTTCCCCTGACTTCTTTCTCAGAACGCCCAATGGAATCAATGCTGTGGATGGACAGGTCCTCGTCAGTCTCCCGAGCGCACGTAGCACCTTTGGAAAGTTCTTTCGAGCCCTGTGAGGTCGACTTGCGCCTTGGACTAGAGTCCTCCTCGTCACTGGACTCGCTAGAATCACTGGAATCACTGATGCCAACGCTTTGACGCAGACGCTGGGTGAGCGTGCGCTTCGCGACCTTCTTCACCGAGACAGCTTTCTCGACACTGAAACGAGAGACGATGGCCATGTGGGAACGACCCTCTTGGAATTTATCCAGTATACCAAGTAGAGATTCGTTGTTTGGGACGAAAGGGACCCTATTCAAAGGTAGCTTGCGCAACGGGACAGCATCTAGATATATATATATACGGTCAGGGAAGTACTCAGAAGTAGGAAGCTCGTCGTTACCTTTAGGGTCAAGCATCACGCACTAGTGCTAACGTTAGGTGGATTATCAACGCGGCAAAGTCGTGACGTACATGCTTGACGAGGAGAATTCCAATGATTTTCTTAACCTTCTCGAGACGGCCAGAAGAATCCACAGCGATTTCAACTTCTTCATAAACAGGTACGCGACTGTGACCAGTCAAACAAATCTCCTTCACCGTGTCGTAATCCAGCCTTGAGTCGATGGAAAGCATGAAAACATCATCAATGGGAGTCATGGCCTTTTCACGTCAAACTTCAAGTCGTTGTCAACACGCGAAAAAAGTGAGGTCACCTGTTTCACAACTTTCTCTTGTAGATCAAGTGTGGCACCAATGATGGTGACCGTGTCCGACTTCAAGTCACCTCCGTGAGGGGACATCGACGAATGCATCGCAATCAACTCTTTGAGTTCTGCGGACCGAAATTCAGCACAGGATTACGGGAAAGCAACCACAGGGTAACCCACCCGCCCTTCGGTAGATGATGCCGTGATGGGGTCCGAGAACGAACTCGAGCAGTTTAGCGACAGGCCATGCAACCACACCCTATTGCATTGCACTCGTCAGTGTTTTACACGCCAAACAAATCACGATCACTATGACGAACCATGAGGCAGATCAAAACGCGGGTAACGCCTGCCATTTTGGCCCCCAAGTAAAGACCGTGGCGGGTACAAAGAGACTGAGGAATGATTTCCGAAAAACTGTAGATGAATCAGAATTAGTAAGTATCTTAAGGGGCAAATGGAGTCCGACAATGGAGACGTGCATGACGTCACGACACGCCACAAAATCACGCCCGGGTAGCGATCGTGGATGACTTACATCACAATCAGGACCGTGCTGACGACGACACTCTGGACCCCTCCACCCAGAACGGGGTCGGAAATGATAGGTAGCGTCTCGTTCACGATCATGTTGGCTAGTAAGAGTGTCACCAAAAGGAGGTGACCATTCTTACGAATGGGCTTGATCTTGGCAGCGTAAAGCTTCTGTTGACTGTGGGATGGCGAAGTAAGCAATACTGGATAGTGTAACATGCGAGGAGACTGACGCGGTGCCACTGATGCTTAATACATTGAGCTGAGTCTCATCTAAGCTCATATAGCCTAATGTCAGACCGGCAAAGACACCGGACAACAGCACGAGGACGGGAATGAGACAGGCGAAGACAACGAACTCGGGACTGCGGGGGTCGGAGGTCGCTCGCTTCGCATAAGTGTGCAAGATGGTGGGATCATTGTTGGCGCCACGAAGACGACGAGTGATGCTGGGCACATGTTGGGATAATATAGACAGGAAGGTAAGGATGAGGCGAGAAGACCGTGGGGAATGCAGAGGCGTAGGGACCATTCGAGGGAGTGATCAATTTGGCAGGTGAAGTCGCTTCGGCTGTCCCTTATAACATGACCGCAGACATTAGTCATATTTGTTAGGTAAACCAGCTGTGTGACAGTGCACCCGGCTGTATTGAACGGCAACTGCCAATCAAAGGCAGACAATCGAGAGGATTCAGAGGAACTAGCGCCGATAGATGCACAAGCATGTCCGACTGATTCCCCTGTTCAGCGAGCGTCGCACTCGGAGGAGTGCGACACTCGAGTGCGGAGCTTGCTGTGGAATCGATCAATTAATTTCCGCTGTAGGTTTCGGCGCAGATAGAGAGGAGTTCAAGATACCCACGGCACCCGGGGCGTCGACTCGGAATAAGGCGCACGAGCACTTGCCTTCGTGTAGCAGGACAGACGGGTCTTGCCGCGTCGAAGCTATCCGACGAGTTTGTCGATCACTGAGGGCACCGAGCCTGCCCGCTTTCATCTCGGAAGCTCGGCGGCTGCCGGATGTCCGGGCCGCCCCGTCCGTGCCAGCGAGTTGCGTCATGATATCGCCGCTGGTTGGTTTCGACCCCCTCTCATGACTGTTGCTGCTGTCGGCCTGGCGCTGTCGGTTCTGCAATGCTTCTTCGAAATTTCCCTAGAGCCGTCGTATTGAAACGGTTTCCGTCTTTATTGACTCCAAGGCAGTCATTCATCCACGTCGACCGAAGATGTCTCTCGTCACCACCACCCTCGTCGAACAATCACCATTCACGCTGGCGCAAGCTTGGAAAGGGGTCTCTTTACGTGGCGATATCGCTTGGAACACTCTGGTTCCTTGACCGCAGGTTCAATGCTTCCGCCGTAAGCCGCAACTTTCGCACCCTGTGGGCGGTGAGTGTACCTTCACGAACCTGTTCGATTCGGAGGTAGCATGCGTCGCGCCACATCTTAACGTTTGAACTCCATCGCTTCGATGAATTTGTCATTGCGAAACGATAGTTGCGTTATCAGTCGTACCAAATTCGTTTTCATCCCTGTCGTGTCCATGTCCGGATGCCTGACGTCGTGTTTCGTTGCAGTGTGCCATGATATCCCTGGACTACAAACTCAACTTTCGGCCTGAAAAGGCAGACCAAATACCGCAACTTCATGCTCGCGTAGCGGATAGGATGTATAACCTATTCACGTCCAACGGCGGCCTTTACATCAAGATAGGTGTGCACATCGACGAAGTTCTACCATTCTTCAGTTGAAACATCCCCACCACCTCCGCATAGGCCAGGCAATCGGTGCCAATTCACCCTTTCTGCCACCCCCAATACAGGACAAATTCGCCCGCTTGTTCGACGACGCTCCTCAGATACCCTATTCCAACATCCTGTCGGTATTCAGATCTGAGTTCGGTCGCCCACCTACAGGTCCCGATGGCATCTTCGACGTATTCGAAGAAGATGCGATCGCAAGCGCCAGCGTTGCTCAAGTTCACCGCGCCAAGCTCAAAAATGGCAACTGGGTGGCTGTCAAGATTCAGAAACCAGACGTGACGAAACAAATCGAATGGGATCTCGGCGCATTCCGCGTGGTGATGTGGATGTTCGAGAGCTGGATGTTCGATCTACCCGTTTATTTCGCCGTTGGTGGGTTATTTCGTTCTCTCGTATTCCGGCATCAGATGACGAGGTCGTTGTTTACCCGACGTTGCGCAGACTTCATCAGCAGCCATCTGAGGCAGGAGCTGAACTTCGTGCAAGAAGCTCAGAATGCACAAGTCACTGCTCAGTTTATTGCCTCGGAGCCTCGTCTCGCTGGCAAGGTACACATACCCAAGGTGTACCCTGAGCATTCGACGAAGAAGGTGCTCACCGCCGAATGGATCGATGGCGTGCGGTTAAGCGATCGAGCCGCGATTCGGAAGCTGATGGGAGAGGAAAGCCACGAGCATGACTCCGCTTTGGCCTCCCGGATTCATCCCTCACTGGAAGGCGTTCGCCTGAAAGGCGGCGTCAAGTCGATCATGCAGACCATGGTAGAGCTTTTCAGCGCACAGATGTTCAGCTGGGGATGGGTACACTGCGATCCACACCCTGGTAACGTCATCGTACGGCCTCATCCCTCGAATCCCAAGTATCCGCAGTTGGTTTTGCTCGATCATGGACTATACGTCCGTGTGAAGGGGTCCTTCAGGAGGGAATATGCGACGTTATGGCGGGGCTTGTTGACTGCGGATTGGGACGCAATCGAACGTGTGGCGACGTCGTGGGGCATTGGCACCCCTGACTTGTTTGCGAGTGCGACGTTGATGCGACCGGTGGGGTATGGCAAGAAGAGCAAAACGGAGAATGGCAACGGGAGCGAGCCCGAAGAGTTGAATCAGTACGAACAAAGCATACGCTTGAAAGCCAAGTTGAAGCGCTTTTTGCTGGACACGGACAAGATGCCCAAGGAGCTCATCTTCCTGGGGAGGAACATGAGGTGAGCGTTCTACGTGACGTGTACAACGACGACTGCTGACACGTACCACGCACAGAATCGTCCAAGGTGGGCGTCGATAGTCGGGTTTCTCGCCAGCTTGTCCTCACCTTTGGTCCTAGGGAACAACCAAGTTCTCGGTTCGCCCGTCAACCGGATCAAGATCACCGGGTACTGGGCTTCCGCGTCACTGACGACCTCTGCGAATCTCACGTGGACGGAACGCGCCAGGGAGTACTGGTACTATGTCGTCTTCAGGGGCGTCATGCTATCCATCGATCTGGCGTTCTGGGCGAGCAAGGTGCGTCAAGAGATTCGGCGCGCGTTGGGCAAGTCGAGCGTCGGCTTCGAGGATGAGCTGGAGAGAAGCATGAGGGAGTTTGCGAAGAGCGCGTTCGGGATAGATGTCGCGCCAGGCGCTTTCGAGGCATGAACACCGCTCGATAGACCAGTAGATGTCAGTAGACCTTATTCATGATAACCTCGATCTGCTCTTCAAACAATAGCATCATTTGGCGCTACGAGGAATTTTTGGTGCTCCGCATCATAACTTACACGCACGTTCAAGAATAAATCGAAGACCAGAACCATCAGCTGATATCGATAAATCAATCTCGACTTCTCGCCAGTAGTGGAGGGCAGAAGCCAGCATGCATTCATTTCAGCTGCTCGACGACTGTATTCTACGTCACCATGGTCACCTCAACTATTCACATCGCTTACACACTCCCAACTACCCTTGAGGTTTTCTTTCCACAATGTTACTTTTCCGTCACCACAGCTCACAGCAAGGATGTTGCCGGCGAGGCTCCAGGACACGCGCCAAACAACATCGGGGAACTTCCCCGGCGTCGATGGTACATTTTGAGATGCGGTGGGGGACGGATCAAGGGCAGTCTTCACCCACGGCGCAGTTGGCGTGTCCTTCGTCCAAATGAGAACAGACTTGTCCTGCGAGTACATCAGAATCGCGTTTCCATTCATTTGCCCACACGCGCAGCGTACCTGCGACGCCGTAGCGATATAGCTTCGAGGCAGCCCGATGTTGGGCGCCCACGCGACGTCACGCACCCAATCTCCGTGGCCCTCGAGTGTCTCCTCCTCGACCCATGTCTGGGTATCGTCACGGAAAGACCAGATCTTGACGAGGTTATCGCACCCGGCACTGGCGAAGCGCTTGAAGGGCGCAGAAGGTGGTGCACCAGGTTGATAGGGATGGATGAGCGACCCAGGGTGGGTAGCGGGGGCCCATGAAACGGCATTGCACCCAATGGCGTGCCCGTTAAATATATCGGCGACCCATTGACCGTCGTCTGTATTTAGCAGGGGTTGTATGAATCAGAGCTGGGTTCAGGAGGTACCACAGACCTTTGAATGTGAGTACGGAGAGCTTTCCGTCAGAAGAGGAACAAGCCAGGATAGCGCCTAGCTCATGTGGAGCCCATGAGATCGAGTTGACTGTTCGACGACGAGTCAGAGGGAGTAAATGCGCGTAGGCGGTGGAAGCACCTGACGCGGTGTGCAACGAATGCTCCTTGATTTTAGCCCACGAACCGGCGGAGGGTCCCTGGGTTTGCTCACGCCAAATGAGCACCTGCCCGTCGTACGAACACGATGCGAGGATGTTGCCGAACTTGGGATGGGCCCATGCGACCTGCCAGACGGGGCCGGTGTGTCTGGGAGCAGCAAGACGTGAGCGCGGACCTCAAACGCAAGCGGTCGGACACGCACCCTTTGAGGGTCTGCCCGCCCGACTTGGACGGCTCTCCGTCGACGACGTTGAAGACCTTGACGGTGCGGTCCGAAGAACACGTAGCCAGTCGTTTTCCGTAGTAGTCGAGTTGCGCGTCGTGCTGGGAAGGATGAGCACCACAGAACCAGGACGTCGAGGAGGACATACGATCATGTCCTCGTGCGCGGTCTCGATTGGGACTGCATCGCTGGTCGTCGTGCTGACCATCGTCGTGTAGGGCTGAGTTGGGTCGGCGGGCCAAACCAAAACAAAGCGAATGTCCTCTCAACAGGGCCTCTACGAACGCGCTTCGGCCCTGCACGCGCAGGCGGTCCTCTCGCACCAGTCCTCGTCGGCCGTGACGTCCACCAAGTCCGAACATGCGTTCCTTCAAAAAATCCTGCAGTCGGGCACACTCTCGGATCGACTCAGTGCTCTGACGCTGCTAGTCCAAAGCAGTCCCCTGCACAACACAAAGGCGCTAGATTCCCTCAAAAGTTTGGCCGAGAGAGGCAAGGGCAAGGGAGGTCGTGGTGAAAGCCTGAAAGCGCTGCGCTGCATCGTCGACTGGTGGGTCGGCGGGGGTGCGCCAGATCGCAAGCTCAAGTGCGTCTCTTTCCCTGGTCGATCGTCGTGTTCACATTCGATCGCTAAACCAGATATTTCCGCGACGAGCCCTTGACGGATCGCGTCGACGACGAACGTTTGCTCGCCTGGTACTTTGAAGACTGGCTGAAAAAGTACTTCTTCTCGATCCTGCAAATACTCGAAAACCTCGTCGCCGACTCCCTGCCTTACGTGAGGATCCAAGCACTCTCGCTGATAAGCAACCTCCTACAGAATAAACCTGAACAAGAACACAATCTTCTCAAGCTGCTCGTGAACAAGCTGGTGAGTTGCACGCTCGCGCAGTCGCATTCTCTATATCGGAATTTCGTCCAGGGTGATGGAGAGAAACAAGTTTGCTCTCGTGCCTCGTATCATATCCTTCAAGTCTTACAAGCCCACCCTGCAATGAAAACGGTCGTCATACGTGAAATGTCCTCGCTCGTCTTTGCTCCCGCAGCTGTCTCACAGTCCACATCGGAGGGAAAGAGCACTGCGAACGAGCATGCTCGGTACTATTCGGCTATTACGCTTAATCAAATTTTTCTCCAGCCAAACGACACCAGTGTGGCTCTACAGCTCATTGACGTGTACTTTCACATGTTTGAAGACCTGCTCGGTGAAGGCAAAGTTTCTGAGAATGAAGATGATGCCCACGGAAGGCTCATATCTGCCGTCCTTACTGGTGTGAATCGCGCTTTGCCGTTCGCGAAACTCGATGCTGCCGAGGCGAGGTAATATGCGTATCTCGACGTTCATTTTACACAGCTCATCCAAAACCTCAGTTTCTACAAGCATATCGACACTCTCTTCCTCATCACGCACACCTCGACATTCAATATATCGCTTCAATCTCTGGTCCTCATTCAACATCTTGCATCTTCGCTTGCCAGTCAACCTAGTTCTTCATCTCCATCATCGCGCTCTCGGTCGATTGTGGATCGATATTATCGCGCCCTGTACTCATCTCTACACGACGGTCGATTAGCATCGTCTTCGAAGCAGACGATGTACCTGAATCTGCTGTTTAAATCTCTGAAAACCGATGACGACATTGGAAGGGTTAAGAGCTTCGTTCGCAGGTTCATCCAGGTGTTGGTTTGTGGTGGAGCTGGCGGCACTGAGTTTGTAGTTGGAGGACTCTATTTGCTCGGAGAAGTAGGTGTCGTCTACGACCGACTTCTACCCCGCGTAACCTTGACTCCCGCAAGATTCTCAGCACTGCTCCGGGTCTGCGCAACCTACTGAGAGGAGAGCACACTGCCACCGAAACAGGACAGTATGATCCCCGAAAACGGGACCCCCAGTTTGCTCACGCGTCGGCTTCGCCGCTATACGAACTCGTGCGTCGCCTTTCATGGGCTCCCCCAATCGCTAACCCCGTCGTGTCCAGCTTCCCCTCCTCCATCATTATCACCCCGCTATTTCGCTTCATGCTCGTCAGCTTCTCGCGTCACAGCCCATCACGTCGAGCCCGGATCTCACGCTCAACACCCTCTCCCATTTCCTGGATCGTTTCGTGTACAAGAACCCAAAAAAGCCCAAGGCGAAAGGCACAAGCGCCATGCAGCCCGCTGCGAACCCATCCGACGGCGTCGCCGTCAAGCGAACGAAAGGCGAAGTCGGCGGCGGCGCGCTGCCGAACGAAGAAAAGTTTTGGAAGAAGAGGGTGGAGGAGATACCCGTGGACGAGGCACGGCATCGTTCGCTGTATGCACGGCGCTGTCTGACCCCTTCCCAGGTCTTTTTCCACAAGTACTTTTCGAGGAAAAACCGCAAGCAACTTGCTCGGTGTGGCCAGGACGGTCGTAGCAGAGGGGCGACTTTGGAAGCGACCCAGGATTCCAAAGGAGAGTTTGACGAGGACAGCGCCGAAGACGAATGTGAAGGCGAAGAAGAAGGGTCCAGCGATGGAGAAGAGGATGCAGTATGGAAGGTGCGAACACCGCAAGCTCTTAGCTTCCTGTTCTCATCCACGCTGCCAGGCAATGCAAGCTACCATGCCGCGCGAAGGTGACGATGCCTTCTTAGATGAAGACATAGAAGATGATGTACTGTCTGATGCGACTGGCGACTCCGGCTTCGAGGTTGAAGGTGCCGAAAGCGATCTGGGTGAGAACGAAACCGATGACGATATATCGCTTGACGAAGGGTCAGACGACGACAACTTGGTCGCTGTGGATGACATGCCATCTGGCCTGATCGAATACAACGGTTCAGAACCGGAAACAGACGAGGACGACGAAGAATGGGGAGGCATTGGCGGTGGCGACAAACGCAAGCGAAAGGACAAGCCCCATCCCAAGCGCAAGAAGCGGAAGACGTTGCCTACATTCGCTACCTACGAGGAATACGCGAAAATGATCGAGGATGGTCCAGAGGACAATATATAAGATCCTACCCCATCTACCAGTGCGGCAGTTGTCCATTGTACTCGAGTATCGTCAGTCCATTAACGAAGTTTTTACTCCGCGGGCACTTTATTCAAGCCATCCTGCTGACGATTCCTTTTTCTCCGGCACCCTGCAAACTCCGAGAGTGTCAGCATCAGCTTTTCAGTTACTTCTACTCAACTTTGTACCCCGCTGCTGAGGGAGAATGACATCGTAGCTACACAGTAGTGGATAACATGCTGGATAAAATTCGGCATTCTTGTATCGGACGCACAGCCGTTATCTTTGCCCGCCGTAGAACTTTTCACGAGCCTTTACGCCCCGTCGTGCCTCCTCGTCTTTGAGTTTGACCTCTAGTCCTCTCCATACATTGCGAGCATACACTTCGGCACGCTGTGACGTCGTGGCAGTTTCAATCTCGAGAACAGTAAACCATGGGGAATGAGCACCGACCTTGATGAGATCTTTTATTTGGTCCATGGTAGACACTTCCGGACCGACCATTCTGAACGTCTGGAGGATGGGTTTACCTCTCGGGAACGCATACATGACGTGCATCCGCAACGGCACGGACGCCTCTTCTTGTAGCGTGGCGTCCAAAAAGTGGACGTCCGACAGCTAGCGACGCGCGAATCAATAGATGCCTCCGACAGAGAGAGACTCGGGACGGCACGTACGACGTTGAGCGTGACGCACACGGGCCACGAGTCCCTCCCGCCCAACGGCTCGCCCTCGTCCCAATAGTCGGTCAGCTCGAAATCGGTCGCCCCGCCCACGTTCCTGTCCAGCCCGCCCATTTCGTCGCCGTCCACGTCCATCCCTACTGCGTCCTCGGCCGCGCGTCGCTTTGGAGCGCGATACGCCACCCCCTGGGTGCGCGGCACCTTGGTGTCCCAGAGCGCGGCCCGACACGCGAGCATCATGCAGTCTACGAGGTTTCCCTCGTCCGCGAAGACGACGGCGTCGAGCCGCGCAGCCCACGCTTTTCTCCCGGGCACGATCGTCAGGGAGTCGGTCGGGCGGAGGGACGGATGCGAGAGCACGCTCTCCAGCAGGATCGTCAGATCCGACTGGAGGTCCTCGAGCGCGTTCGAAGACGACAAAGGGTATGCGGCGGGGGAGCTGGACGGCCGGGTGGGGTCGGTGCGCTGTGGGCGTCGAGACGGAAAAAAAAAATCCGTTTTTTGTCGGTACGCACCAGGAGACGGTACACAGGACTTTTCCGCCGTCGTCTTCTTCTCCGACCGAGGCCACCTCGAGTTTGACTGCGACGACCACTTCGGTGCCGCCCCCGACGCCGCCGGCCTCCTGGATGTATCCGCCTCGGCCGGGGCGCCCTATGGACACCTTGGCGCTCCCGTTCGCGAGAGGGACGACCCCCGTCTCGAGCGCGATCGGTCTGAAATCCTCAAGCGAGCGACCATCGAGACGGAGCGGTGGAACAGAGAGAAGCGACGACTGGACGTACGACTTTTCAGCTTTGGACAAGGAGGTCATGTCGACAGGGATGCGGCGGCGTTGCGGCGCGCGTCAGACTCCGATCTCTGATCAAACACGACTGCATCGCAGCCTCCGAAATGTCAAAAACGACTCCTACATTCTCGAGTCTTACGGTCTGAATAATGCGCTGGAGGGGGTAATAGATGGTGATTGGCATGCTCATTTGATATAGTACATGTTCTACGGGTTCTCCTCCTACTGTAGTTTTGCGAACATTTCTCTCGATTCCTGGAGCGCCGCAAGCTCCACTTCCAGCGTCTTCCGCTTGAAGGACGCCTGTAGTCAGTCCCGACCACGCAAAAGGAGAAAGCGTCCGCGTACCTTTTCCTCGTTACCAAGTTGCACAGCCTCAGGCACCGTCGCCTGATAGTCTGCTTGGGATATCACCTTGTGGAGTTTCTCGAGGTTAAGACGAACGAGGTCGATCTTCTTGTCGCACTTGGAAACCTCTGCTTCCAAGTTCACGAGACCCTGAGATATACGTTTTCTGAGTAAAAGACACTTATCGAGAAGTCTTGATACGACGACATACCTGTACCTGAAGGTACACTACCACTGTCGACGAGACGACGGCAGAGCCGCATCCCGCTGGTATGTGGGAAGAGGATCCATGAAGGACTTCCACCTTGGAGCAGCCTTTGGTCAAGGCGGCGATAGTGGGGGCCTGGGAGTCGAACAATGCTTTCTCTTGCAGAGTCTGGACGTGGACGAAAACTAGAGGCGTGTTTGTCAGTCCGGCGTCACACCAGGGACATGATCGTGAACATACGCTGTATGTTCGACTGCAGGTTGTACGATGCCGCCAACGAACGTCCCGTCCGCAAAGCCAAGAAAACAAGATCAAACTCCTCTTCTGCATCAGCAGACCGGAAGGTGGGGTCCTGTCGACATGCTAGGTGTGAGACCGATATCGTCCCCGTGCGGCGTGACTCACAAAGGTGGGGTACCGCGATATCATGATGGAAGGAAGATCCGTTGATCGTCTGGGTAAGCGCTGCCAGAGTTCCTCGGTGACGAACGGCATGAATGGGTGGAGTAACCGAAGACCGCGGTCGAGGCAGGTGTGCAGCGTCTGTTGTGCCGACATGCGCACCTTTTGATCAGCCGAGGGGTCTGTCATCGGTTTCATCGCTTCCTGTCATGCGATAAACAACATCAGCGATGGACGCGGGGGGAAACACGCACAATGTAAACATCACACAGCTCATACAGCCAAAAATTGTACACGGCTGTGGTTGCAGCCATGAAATTTCGGGCTTCGAGGTATTTGTTGACCTCGCTTGCAGCAAAGTTGAGTTTGTGGAGAATCCACCGTTCGACGAGGCTCTCGTGGCCGGTAAGCTGAATACCGAGTGAGCAAGTCAGACAGGTCGATAGCAAGGCGCAGTACCTGGGCCGTGTCGAGAGGGACAAAGTCGGCTTCAAACTTGAGCATCGCGAACTTGGTGGCGTTGAAGATCTTGTTGCAAAATTTTCTGTACCCTTCGACACGAAGAATCTCGAGATTGATGTCACGACCTGCGTGTATACCGTGACAAATGGTCTCAGAACACGAATGTGAATTTACCTCCTCCCGAGTAGGCACACAGAGCGAATCGAAGTCCGTCTGTACCGCATTCCGGGATGCCCTTCGGAAAGTCCTTCTTCTGGCCGGCGACAGCCTTCGCGATCTCTTTATCGTCCAAATTTCCCTCGTACAACTTCTGATGGAGGTCTTGAAGGGATAGTCCGTGGATGACGTCTAGAGGATCGATGACGTTGCCAAGACTTTTGCTCATTTTCCGGCCATGAGCGTCGCGGATCATCGCATGACAGAGAACTTCGCTGAACGGAACCTTGCCGGTGAGGTGTATCCCAAGTAAAACCATACGCGCCACCCAAAAAAATAGAATATCCCAGCCAGTTTCCAGCAGACTTGCAGGGTAGTAATGCTGAAGATCTGAGGTCTGCGCTGATCAGATTTGATGGACGAACAGATGCGACGAATATTACTTTTTCAGGCCAACCCATGATGGAGAATGGCCATAAGCCGGAAGAGAACCACGTGTCAAGTACGTCGTCGTCCTGCTCGAGAGTGAAGTTTTTGCCCGCGGCCAAGGCTTTCGCGCGATTGGTCGCTTCTTCGAGCGTCCGACCTACAACCCAGTTCATGCCATCGTTGCTCTGAAGATCAAAAGTGGTCAAGGACTATGACGCAACCGAAGACTTGTGCACACGCACGTCAGCGTCTTCGCCCTCTATGCGGACGAAGTACGCGGGGCAACGGTGACCCCACCACAATTGACGAGATATGCACCAATCTTGGATGGTGTCCAGCCATCTATACCAATCGGCCTCTGACTGGGTCGGCGAGATCTTGAGCTCTCCTGCCCGACTCCGCTGAACAAGGCATCTCAAACACAGCACGGAGTGGCGCCGAAGTGACCATACCTTGATCGCCTCCTCCGCCAAAGGCTTGCACTTGACCCACCACTGGGGCTTTAGGATCGGCTCTATGATATCCCCTGACTTGCTGATGGAAGAAATCTGCATGTGCATACATATAGTAAATTCGAGAGACGTCACCTGCAGATAGGAATTATCATCGCGTGATCTTTCGTCTCCACAAATAACCCGGCCTTGGTGAGCGCCTCGACGACCTCTCTCCGAGCGTGGAACCGTTTCATGCCCTGTCGGAGCAAGTATGTCAGCTTCACTCACTCGGGACGCCTGACACGTTTACATTGAATTTTTCTCCGGCGTTCGCGTTGAGCGTTCCGTCGTCGTTCAGGATGCTGATGAACTCCAGACGGTGGCGTTTTCCGACGTCGTAATCGTTGGGATCATGGGCTGGGGTGATCTTGACCGCACCCGTTCCGAATTCTTTGTCGACCATCTCGTCCGCCACGATGGGTAACCGTCTGTCGACGAAGGGGTGTTTGGCGAATTTTCCGTGAAGGTGCTGGACGCGTTTAAGCGCAGAGAACGCAATGGACACGGTGGACGCACCTTGTAACGGTTGTCTTCTGGATGTACGGCGATGGCAGAATCACCAAGCATCGTCTCCGGACGCGTGGTGGCGACGATAATCCTCTCATCTACGGAGTGTAAGCGAATGGAGAGTCGCTTCAACAGGAAGCGTACCAGAGCCCTCGATAGGGTAAGCAAATGACGTGATGACGCCAAACTCAAACTTTTCCTTGGCATCATAACCAGGAACGTTGAGAAGGGTCCTTCCCTCGAGCTGTTTTTGATCCACCTAGAAATAATGGTCGGGTGATCGAGCCAGCACATATAGGTATACTTACCTCTAAGTTGGACAGTGTTGTGTTCAGCCTTACGCACCAGTTGACCAGGCGGTTGTCACGATAGATAATACCGTCTTCGTGAAGGCGACAAAAGTTTTCGACGACAGCTTTTGATAGCGACTGGAATGTAGATGAGGCCAAATAAGGTGGACGGGGTCTCGTACGTACAGGGTTCATGGTGAACGCGACGCGATCCCAATCGAAGCTTGCTCCGAGTCGACGGAGCTGATTGGTGATGCGTGACTGGTAGCTGTGTGGGGTGAAACAGGAGATGGGAGATAAGAAACGCAATACGCACTCGTTTTTCCATTCCATAACCTTGTCCAAAAAGGCATCCCTGCCGAGATCATGACGCGTTTTGCCTTCTTGCTTGAAGAGACGGCGCTCGACGACGGATTGGGTGGATATACCTGCGTGATCGAAGCCCGGAACAAAAAGCGTCGTTTTGCCCAACATGCGATTCCTGCAAGTACAATCGTTGGACGGACGGCACGGGTGGGGAAAAGTGTAGGACTGGCCAGCGTATCAAGCAGTCCTGGATGGCGACGGTAAGGGCATGTCCGATGTGGAGACTGCCGGTGACGTTTGGGGGCGGGAAGGGGATAACGAAGAGGCCTTCGGGTTTCGCGGCACCGTCTGGAGCGGTGCTGGGCTTAAAGAAGCCCCGGCTCTCCCACCAGTCGTACCAGGCGGCTTCCACGGCCTGGGGGTTGTACCCCGCCGGCATCGGCTGGGACATGTCTGCGCGAGATACGTCAGGAACGCGCGGCGAGTCGTGCAGGGGCGGACCTTTCTTGTCGCCCTTGGGCGTGGTGTTGACGAACGCAGGCTCGTCCGCTTTTTTCTCTTTGTCGCCCTTGCCCTTTTTCTCGTTCGCTGGCGTTGTGGCCTGCTTGACTTGTTTTGCGGCGAGTTTTGCCTCCTTTTCGAGTCGTTTTGCCTCCTTCTTGGCTGTGGTCGCGTGAGCGGAGTACAACGGACGCGGTGGTGCGACTCGCCGGAGCTCTTTGAGGGTGCGCCGTCGGTCCCGGTGGACATCTTTGCGAGCACACCAGATCGGGGTCGGACGATGGCGCGCGCGATGGATCGATACATGTCCAGAATCCGAAGTCCGCCGGCTGTGCGGTCCGACGGCCGACTACCGAACAAACTGCACAGGCGGACCAACGGCGGATGGACACTGCTCAAGGACCTACCTCCTCGCCACCGTGGTCTACTCGCACCCCCAGCTCTTCATTCGCCTTTCTAGCTGTCGACACTAGCTACGACATGCTACTCTCACCACGTTTACCGCCTCAGGAGACCAACAACCAAATGGGTGTACATGCTGGCTAATCAATCTTCTGATCGCTCTCCGGGCGAAGTGTCGCGGACAGGAATAGAACAACGTGAAAGCTGGCCAGTGGCGAAATGTATTTGACTCGGTTGAAAGTGGTCGACGCACACGAGTTCATCGCTGGTATCGGCTGCCAGACGTCTTGACGAGTTTCGGCGTTGTTCATTGGTTGTAACAGCACTGCATCCGAGAGCATTACGGCCATACAGCTCAAGCGCTGAGGCATGAGGCGGTCATGGACCGATAGGACCGTGGTAACAGGCGACTTACTAGAAAGGCGTACGCAGAGCGGACGTCCACGCGTCCCGGATCGTTCCCACTGATCTGGCACCTCGACTAGACATGTCACGGTCGTCCAACGCACGCCTGCAAGACAAAGACGGTGAGCGTTGGACGAGACAAGAGCCGACTCGGACGGAGGACAGACCTACTTCGAGGGCTACTCACCGAAGCGGACCCAGGACAATCCTGACGAGTGTCCAGAGTGGACAAGGTCCCTCTTCAAGTACCGTTCACCGAAGGAGAAAAGAACCAGTCGACATCCGTTGTCCAAATGACGTACTCTGCGTCGCATTCCTGGCTGACAGGGAGCACCTCGTAAGCGGGGACAGTGATGGGAAAATTCGGTGTTGGCGAGTGGAGGATGGCAGCGAGGTGGGTGCGCCCGTGGACGCGGGGGATACTATCACCTCCATCGCGGTGTCGCAAGATGGGAGATGGATCGTAACCGGGACGAAGAAGGGCGAGGTGCAGCTACGGAACGCCGGGTCGCGTCAGAAAGTGCGAGGGATCGAAGGACACCGCAATCGGGTGTGGGCGGTGGATGTCTCGCCCGACGGGACCAAGATCGCAACCGGATCAAACGACTTCACTGCTTGCATCTGGTCGCTCTCGACCGGCGTGCGGCTCCTCGGACCATGGAAACACGAAAATGACATCGCGGGTGCCAAGTTTTCGCCCGACGGTCGTCTCCTCGCTATTTCCACCTGGAACCGCGCGTCTGTCCGCGTCTACGACCAAGACGGCCACTGCCTCTTCGACGCCCCTATCAAAGTCGGCTTAGCTCGAAACAATCCCATCGCCTGGTCCACGGATGGGAAGCAACTCTTCGTGTTGTCTCGCGACGGTCTCATCCACGTTCTCGACGTCGCCACAGGCCAGACGATCTCGAACTGGGCAATTCACGGCACGAGTGGTCGTCAATGCATCGCTCTGGCCAGCAACGGCAAGTTCATTGCTGTCGCAGCTGGTTCATTACTCTCCTTCTGGGATACTACCGTGCATCAGCAAATCGGCTCCAGCGTCCAGCTCAACCATGAGGTCAAGTCCCTTGCTGTATCGGACCACCACGACCTCGCAGCTGGTGGGGGGGAGGCTGTTTCCTTTCGCAACTTGGCCGATATACTTCCTTTGTCGTACTTGGTCGACGCGAGTAACTTCTTTGATTCATCCTGCCGTCTTCGACTGCTTTCCCTTAGGAACGCGACGTAGCACAACTCCGACTTTCTGAAACCCAAGAAGGGACACACGGCGAGAAGGACAATGGGTCAATACATGCATCGAAGAAGGCAGGTATGTCCGAGTCGCTCTCGGCGTTCGTGCTTCAAAGTATTCACTTCTACCAGGCAAAGACAGTGCATCCCCTGACAAACTCATCATACAACTCCGCCGCGAACTCACCGACACTCGGCGTGCCGCAGAGAAGAAAAACCAATTGCTACTACGAGCGGGTACGTTACTTGTCTCAGTCCACTACACTCTGTCGATGGCCATGTCTGTCAGGTGACGAAATCAACCAGCTCAAGCGAGAGATCTTAGGAAAGCAGGAAATGTATGAGAAGCAAACCAAGGCGCTGCAATCCAAATTCGAGCAGTGGCGGAGTTCTGCCCAGCTCGCAGCCGAGGAGCAACGTGAATCGCTACGTATGTTCCCTACCGCGGCCGTTCGCGCCCCCTTCATGACCGTGTTCGTCAGACGACGAAAACATGCAGCTGAAACGAACCATCCAAACGCTTCAGTGTGTTGTCCATGTACACGAACAAAGGCATCAATTCGAGGTGTTGTATTCTCAAGATCAAATAATCGACGCTGCTGCTCTTCTTCTCGAGACAGCAAACACTGCGAGGGAGTATATCGATGGCAACAAACACCTCTCCGACTGGCTTACTGGTGAGTCTTATTGGGTGCCTTGGGCGAACAACCTAATGCAATGCATCAGAATGTACGAGCAGATGCATCGGGACTCTGGAAAAAAGTGGCGACGACGCGTTGAACGTAGGAAAACCGGAGGAGGCAGCTACAGCTTACGCTGCTGCACTTTCGCTCGGACCTTCAGTTCCGTGTACGGTACTTGAAAAATGGGCCAGCGCGGCTCTGAAACATACGTCACCCCATGAGGCGTTGCGTGCTAGTGCCAAGGTATACTCGCGGCAAGTACTTGGAGACAGACGTTGACTTTTGTTATAGTTCCAGGTTTTAAAATTCGCCATATACCGTACCATTTGCGCCACTCTGGAGGAGGCTGGTCGCCTCTGTGTGGCCGTGGAGACTTTCCAGCAGATGCAGAATGTTTTACGAGACGCCAGCATCAGTGACGAGCGAGCGCAGTGGGAGCATGGTAGGTTGCTGCGGTAGTGTTGCAACCGAAATTGAGCCATTCCTCTCGCGCAGACTTTCGAGAACGCTGTGCCGAGAAATTGGCGAACTTCGGTGACGCTGCGAGTGTCAGAAAGAAGCACGAACAGGCGATTCAATACTATTCTGCCGCGATATCTCTCAATACAAATAACCTCAATGAGGTTCTTCTCAAGCATGGCAACGAGGTTCGGACTCGGACAATTCCACAAACGCGCTCCATTGATTCATCTTCTCAGCTCGTTGAGCGCGACCTGTCATCACACCAAGGGTATAGAGAAAAGCACACAGCATTACATGGCATGGGTCGGTACAGTGAAGCATTCGATGCGTTTAAGGCGATGCTGTCGATATTCGAGCAATCGTGTGATCCGGAAATACGTGGTAAATACCTCTTTTTTTCCACACTCAGCCCCCTCTCCCCCCCTGAAATGCTGCAAGTAGAACTTCGTCGTCATTATATCGATGCGACTTCGGTGATTCGAAATGAAGTCGAAGAGACTGTCCGCCACTTGCCGACGGTGCTTATCGACACCGACACTGGTCGTCTATTCAACAAGAAACGGCAAGCAGCTGCTTTCATAGAGTTGCCAATCTATGACGAGCTCCGTTCGTCGATGACGAGAACTCTCGACCATTGTCGTATTCAGACAGAAGTGACGAAGTTTTATCGCTACGTCATGTTCTCGCACAAGTGGCAATCCGACGAACCTACAATCCAACAAGTCGAAAATGACACTGTCTACCGCCTACCGCCGTCTCCGACGTTCGACAAACTACGGAATTTCTGCAAGCTGGTGGTCGCCCTTCGGTACAAATGGGCGTGGAGCGACACGTGTTGTGTCAATCAGCTCGACAAGACCGTCCAGCAAGAGTCGATCGTCGCCATGTTCCGGTGGTATCGACGTTCGTCCCTGACCGTCGTCCATCTTCTTGGCGTCTTCTCGGAGTCGCAGGAGGCAGGCAGCCTCCGGGGGAGCATTTGGAATACCAGAGGATGGACATATCAGGAATATGTCGCTTCAGAGGTGGTCCAATTTTACACCGAAGACTGGAAGCCATATCTCGGGCTTGAAATGTTCAACCACAAGGTGTCGCCCGCGGTCATATTGGAGATGGAATGGGCGACAAATGTCACCACGGAGCTATTGACCGTCCTTCAGCCGGGTTTAGACAGAGCTCGCGAGAAGCTTTATCTTGCTTCCGGACGACAAACGATACGCGAGGAGGATATGGCGTACTCACTGTTCGGAATATTTGGTGTCGCGCTACCGGTCGTGTACGGCGAGGGAAACCTAGCGATCGGTCGCCTGTTGGAGCATGTCTTGACGCGATCGGACGAGGTGATCCTTCTTGCGTGGACTGGCACTTCTGGCAGCCAACACAGTTATCTGCCTGCCAGCCTGATCGTCTATAACGAGATCGAACCACCACATGTTCCCCCAGCCCTCGAGACCTCTGACATGGATCAGATGGTCTCCGCATTGCGACTATCCATTCCAGACTTCTCCGTCGCCATAGATTTGTACGACCATCTCCATGACCTCCCGCCCTTGTCGCTCTCCGCCGGTCGCCTCAGACTGCCTGGAATAATATTCAAACTCGATGATTTTTCTCCTCCCTCGGAATCCGATGTTGGTCATGTGTACCGTACGACGACACCCCTGCTCGGGGATGTCAAGATCAAAACGACGGTCGACCTCTCTGGGACGAGAGGTTTGCGTCTGATCCATCCGTGGATCAGTCCACTGATCGACCAGGACTTTTCGTTTGACGAGCCGCTGTTCGATCTGGAAACGCGCGCTCTTCGACTGCTTGTCCGGCTTCGACAGCCGTTTGGTGGACTATTGCTCGCCCCGTCGGGGCGCTCGCGGTACAGACGGGTCGCGACGGACAGCTTGATCGTCGTTCAGGTTCTGGAGGAGGCGCCTTTGAACGAGCTGATGGAGGCTGTAGGAACGGTCCAGGTGCAGTAGAGGTACATTCTTGGGCGAACCTACGACGACGTACTGCGCTAATCTAATCTACGATGTGTGTTGTAACAGACGTCCCTCGTCGCCATACTACCTCGAGTATGTCGCGATCCCGGTAGCATGGGGCAGCGCCCGATGGCACGCCACTGGTAGTTGTTGCCATCCCGCATCCTTGGAGAAATCGATGGCTGCGTGATGGATATATTGTGATGACAACGACCCAGACCCTGAACCAGGGGAGGTTGTTCTTGTCGGCGCTCGGCAGCTACTTTGTCGCCTCAGTCCCGGTTTTTTTTTTTTTTTGCAGGACATCGAGTGGGGCGAGCTCGGATCTTCCCCACCGTTTGTCTCACAAACCGCGGCTTGAGATTGGATCTGGTGCGGCTCCCGGCTCCCGCGTTCGCAGACACCGAGTGGCTCCGCCCGTTCGATGATGTCTCCCTCGGTCAGCACCTCAGTCCCCAATGTGTCTGGCCATAGCAGAACCGTTGCGCAGGAATATTAAAAAAAAATGAATCAATTAAGAGCGTAATCTGATCGCGCTGCAGCACGGGGAAACCGCGCGTAAGCACAAGAAATTGACGGAGAATAAAGGACGTTCCGACTCTCCCGCAATGAGATGGGTGGCAGGTCACTTATATGCGCCGTCGAATGGGCAGCGAAGATCGACCGACCCTGCCACCCGAGGTGGTTCAGCATCACACGAAGGGGGAGGTTCTCGAGTCCACCGAGTTCATCCCCACCACGTACCGCTGGATATTGACCAACCAAGCTGAGATCACGTTTGTGACCAGTTTCCCATAACCTTCGTTACCTGGACCTGGACGGTGAATTTTGCTACGCCGCGAGTCGAAGGGAAAGTAGAAGACCACCGGACGGACCGATTGTTTACTCATTTAGACCAAGTGGGATTCCGGATTCTGGAAACTTGCTTGTTTCCGCAGGCCGCGAGGCCGTCCGAGCGATGTGGCAAGAGTCTGTGTCGCTCATCGAATGCCTTGTGCATGGCGGGGGACCGGCACCACGTGGGTAGATAGGAACACGTGGTGGACCGCACGGGTACGAGAAAGTGCGCACGAGTACCTGAAAAGGCTCACGCGCCCGGCTGGCCCTTGGGAGCTCTGCTGACCTCGGTCGAGATAAGAAGCCTTACTCCCCACCCGCCTTCACCCATCCACACACCATCCCACCCGGGGTCGTGGCCGCCACCGCTGCTACCTACGGACGCACCTTGCCCGCTCGCTGCTTTCGCGCTTGTCGCCCTCCCTTTTCGCCGCTGCTAATTCATTTCCTTGCTATCGTACTAACCCCGCTGCTACATCGCTTAGGCCCGCTACCTTCGTCGCTGCTACCGGCTCAAGAGCCCTACTCCCTCGGTGTGGATGGTAGTACCCTAAACGGACCTGGAAGGCTGCGGTCGGGGTAGCGGTAAGCCCCCTGACGAGAACTTTCGCAGGTTCGAAACCGCACGCCCTCGCCGTAAGCCCCCTCCACCTATGCTCGTACTGTACAGGTCTGACCTGGTTTGGCCCCGATCCTCGGAGAGGGGCGCCCGACGGACGAGTAAGTGGAGGTTCAGCCCAGGACCCTCTCCCTCGCACACAGACTATGTCCTGCCCCCTTCGGGGTCAGGACGGCCAAATCGACCCGACGGTTGAGCCCGGCGACGGAGCTGAAATGCTGATATAGTACAAAGTGTTCCAAAGAGAATGATTTCCCTTCTCGTTCGTCCCTCTGATCGTGGACCCAGCTAGAGGCGTAAAATAAGATCTGGATTGTTGCTATATACTAAAAAGCGTCTGCTTTGGCGGAGAAGCGACTCGATCAGGCTCGGCTTGGCTGGGCGTCACAGTGCTGGCAAGTGTGCGGAGCGGCGGGCGCGAGGAGGAGACGCACACGGGCTCGCTGTCGAATGGAATCCATCCGTATGCGGCGAAGTGCGCGTCGACGAGTATGCCGGTCTTGATAGCCCGGTGATTACCTCGAACGGTCCGTTGCCGGCCGGACTGTGCCGGACGCGAATTCCCACGCGTACGTTTCGATGACGGACATGTTCATCCTGCTCTCCCTCCTCCTCCTCGTCCGCGCCCAGCAAAACCTCACCATCGACACCGTCTCGTCGTTCGACGCATCCACATCCGTCCTTGCGCTCCCGTTTTCGTCCCAGCTCACCGTCTCCGTTGCCATATGTGCCGACGACGCAGCGTCTGCCCGCTTCTTCCTCTCCGACAGCGCCTCTGGAACCAACGCCCATGAGATACAGCTCACGAACGGTATCGGTCAGTGGTCGGGCTCAACACAGAACGGAGGCCTGCTATCCGTCCAAGACCTCACCCAAGGGTCCTTTCAAATAGCGGTGTCGGACGATGGTGAGTCCTGAAATACTCCCTCGTCTGGCTCCTACCGACCGTTGTCTAGGCGTGACCCACGAGGTCCTCGATCAGCTGCCTCTGCTTGGAGATTCAACCTCTAACCAGGCGATTCTCTTTTCGTATCCTTTCCTCTCTGTCCCGATCGTGCAGCCGAGCTTTCCCAACTATACCCTTGCTCCCGCTAACCTGTCTACACCGGACACGCCCTCTTCCGTCCCAAACTTTGCCCTCGTCATTGCACCTACCTCTGCACAACTCACTTCCCTTCCCCAGACCGCGTGCGCTCTATCAAACACGTCGTCGACTGGTACCATCGCCAGCAATCAATCATGGTTGCGCGACTCCAATGGCTGGAGATGGCAGTGGTTTGTCGACGGCCTGTCGCCCAGCACTAACTACACAGCATATATCATCCAGGACTCGCTCAAGGTCAGCGGTCCTATCTATTTCGTAACAAAATCAGGCAAGTCGATCTTTCCACCGTTGTATATTTTTTCTGACCATGTCCGATCAGCGAGCTTCCCTTGCTCGCTTGTCTCTTCTCTACCTTATTGCCCCGCGACTGCATATGCCGTGCCGTTGCCGCCCCTCGCCTCGTCTGCGCTCGGTTACAACGCTACAACGCTCCCAGACAACATTACCGCGCCCCTTCTCGAATACATGGCCAACTTCACGACAATGCTTTCAACGTTCGCGTGCGGACGTGATCTCTACTCGCCCCTACAAACCTGCGCAGACTGTCAATCCCAGTATCGCACGTGGCTCTGCAGCATTTCGTTCCCTCGCTGCTCCGAATCTGCGCCGGGTGCTGATAGCACGACGTCCCAAGGAACCTCTGCGCAAGCTCCGCTCTCGGCGCTCCAGCCGCAGTCGAGCGGTTCGCCGTCGAGAAATCCCAACTTTCCGAATGCGACGTACGACTACTCGTCCTTGTTACCGTGTCTGGAGACGTGCCATGCTGTCGACCGCGCATGCCCGTATTTTCTTGGCATCAAGTGCCCGACGACCAAGTTCAACGCGGCAGCGAGCTACGGGGTCGGATACATAGACAGCGCGAACGGGGGTGAGGTTGGTAACGGTGCGACTGGTGTGGCACAGGATCGGTGGGGAAACGTGTGGTGTAGTGGGGGCTGAGATGGTCTCCTGTGGATTCAGGCTGTACAGTAGAGTGGAATCACGATCATGTGACTGTGAAATCAAGTAGAGGTTGTCAACTTGAATGTCCTCACCTGATACCCTCCTCGACATGCGCACCTCGACGCCCCTCGGATATGCCTCACCACCCTCTGTCCGCAAGGCCGGCTCAAAGCGGAGAAGACTCAGCCATGCTGTCGATCAACCCGCTCGAGCGCTGGCGGACAACTCCAACTTGGCCCCGACCCACTCTCTGTGTGCGAAGCTCCCGTGCTCGTCGTGCCACCGTGCAGTCCGGCTTGGTGTGGCAGGTCTCATCTGTTCGAGGTCTGTGGTTTTCTGCGACTACACGCCTCGAAAATTCACCCGTCCTCGTGGCACGCTGACGGTGCCGTTCGCA
This sequence comes from Strobilomyces dryophilus, assembly GCA_038089955.1. Taxonomy (NCBI): domain Eukaryota; kingdom Fungi; phylum Basidiomycota; class Agaricomycetes; order Boletales; family Boletaceae; genus Strobilomyces; species Strobilomyces dryophilus. The sequence goes on along the minus strand of JBBPLT010000304.1, from coordinate 5,164 downwards.
GGTGCTCTGCTCCGACGTGCGCGATCTGCGCCCGCACGTGTACGTCTTATACCTGCCCCTCGTCTCACCCGCCAACCCCCGCCCTCACCCGCTCGCCGTCCCCCGCCAACACGCCCGTCTCTCCCAAGCGTGCTGCCCTCGGCCTGAGTTACGCCACCATGAACGGCGACATCTCAGCCGCTCTCGCCCCGCTCTCCGTCAAGCGCAAAAAAGCACCGATCGATAAAGAGGACGTGGCCGATGGCGACGTGGACGGTCGCGATCGCTGCGATGCGTCCGCGTACGGCGGGGCCGGCGACTCCATCGTCATTCCTGGCTGCGGACGCGTCGTGTGCCGTGCGTGTTGCATCGAGAGCATACCGAAGTGAGTCTATGCTCTTCTTGTTCTTTTTTCGCTTCTCGGGCACTGATGGCGAGGGCCGTGGGCCGCGTAGTGACGGAAAGTTGTGCATCGAATGTTTTGCGCGGGTGTGACGCGGGTCTTTCACGTCTGTGCTCGCATGTCTCGGATCCATCCTGGTCGCGTTTTCTGTCGCTGTCTACATGTTACTGATGCTCGCATCCATTCATCGTTATATTCCCCGTACACTTCTAGATGTATGTAATTGCATCCGTATTAATGCGAACTACGACTGTGTTCCAGTCGATATGTTACCTGGAACAATGCACCACTGACGGGCCGGCGCTGAGTGAGTGCTGATGTCAAACCACAATCACAATATGTATGGCGGTAGATCCATTCATAGGACAGACGCTGGCGAATCGACCGATGTCACCGATAAAATAGAGAACTGTATACTTCCTATCCGGAGCAAGAAGTCCATTTTTCTCCCCCAATCGCGCCACCCACCAATTACTCCATCTTACGCGTTCAAGGCGACCGGGCTGCAGTCCACGCCGATGACCTGGGTGTCGACCTAGAGAACTCACGGTCGTCAGGGCGCGCCTATCGAGGCCATCGCGAGGGGAAAGAGTATAACGCACGTTGCGGGTGCCGCTGCAGCAGACGGTCTGCTGCGTGCACGACGCGCCACCGCTGACGACGGGCAAGATGTCGTCACAGTTGATGCCGATCATGCCAGCGAGATCGCCGATGGCGAAGAGCCCTTCAGCCTGGCTCGCCTGTTCGGGGCGGGGAGGGGGCATTAGACGCGCAGGCTCGGAGAGGGGCAACGAGGACGACGTACCGACATGTAGTCGTCGCAGCATTTCAGCGAACCGGTGCCACACTGATCGGAGGAGATGCCGTACGGGCTCGCGAGGATGTGCGCGGCGAGGACGAGGGCGAGGGTAGACGCGCGAACGAACATGTCAAGGGTGAGGAGTGCAAACTGCGACGACGAGAGGACAGTCCAGGTTTGGTGGTCCACAGGGACATGGACGCGATCTTATACGGCTGAAAATGCGAGTGGTACGACATGGCGACCGGTCGCTACTTCCAAGACGGCGTTTAGGCGTTTTTCTTCTTCGAGTTCATCGCCGTACGGGGCGGAAGACGGAGGGTATCAATTGAGGTGTATATAGCCATGCCATCACCTGCTCGAGGAGTGGGACGCTTGGACCAGCGCTTGGTCTCTATGTGGGTCGTAATCTTGGCGACGGCACTACCAGCCAAGCAGGAACTCGGGGCGGGCCGTGTGGATCTCGAAGCAACTCGTCCACGAGGCGGCCCGAGCGGAAATACGTGTTAATACATCCAGCGAGCACGGCGATGTAGAAGCGCCGTTTACCTCATCGTCGCCAGGAGAAAAAAACTGAATAAGCTGCTTGCTTTGGCAGCCCCAGTACTTGAATGGAACCAACGGAACTTTGCCCATAAATCTGCAGAACACAGCAAACCATTGTTGCGAGGACGCAGAGCATGCAGCACATGCAGACACACTTGAATTAGGGTCGAGAAACTCGTCTGCATTGATACAGGCGCATACAAACACTGGCTTGGGCTTCTGTGGCAAATCGTCCCACAGTGCTGCTGTTGGTAGTAGTCAACCCGTTCTTCAACGGGGCATGGCGCAGGAACGATCGCGAAGACAAGTTCCTCGGACCAGTGAGATGCAGGCACGCTAGGACAAAGGGTCGCCTGAGAAGCGGATACATTGTCATTTCGAGTATCGAAGATATGAACCAGAAGTTTTCGAAGATGATAGAAGACAGTACTAACCAGCCACGCGATTCTTGCTCGCTCGAACAAGGGAATATCGCCGAGGAGAGCCTCATTCTTGGGAGGCTTCCGAAACGCCGACCTCACTAGTTGCAGTTTCTGTAAGTGGCACGCGCGCTTGGAGATATTCGTGCTTAGTCTGGTAACCGTCTATGAGGCAAGCCGTCGATAGACGGTCTGGTGATTTTCGTTCGCGTTGGTTGAGCTGCGCGGGCGCGTGATGTTTGGCCCTTTGCGAAAGCAATGCAATTCTTGTATTTTTCATTTTCGTGCCCAAAAAGGAAAAGTGTGAGCCCGTATCATCACGGAAATATCAAGCGAGCTATAAGGCTTTATAATTAGAAAATAAATTAGATAATTGTCATAATTGTTTGCAATCTGCTGGGGTACAAGACAGTGCTTTATATGATATTATATCGCTTCCTCTGATTGGAAAATCACCATGAATTCTGTGGGAATTAAAATTTGTGTGGCTTTCATTAGAGGAACATCCAATGTGTCCATAAAGCTCATCATGGGCTGCAAATTGCTCTGAAACATGGATCTGATGTGTATGTAAGGCCCCAATGGAGACACATTCCTCTGTCAGTCTATTTTATGACTCCTTGTTCTCAACTTCAATTGGATGTCTCTTTTATCATACTTTACCAGTTTCAGTTATGTTGGCACTCAGGTAAACACTTCCTCAACATGAATAGGCCAGCCCTACTCTGGAATATCATCCATCTTGGTTCTGTTCTGGTAGCATTCTCACCAGATGTGATCCATTTAAATTCCACCAAACATTTAGTTTCCCTTATGTCTGTGATGACTGGTGGACACCAAGATGCAATGTATGGGCCATGTATAACAGTGTACATTGTTTTGACAATTAGCAACAACATTGGATCATTGCCCATGATAGTATATTTTCTCCTCAGATAGGCAACAGCCTTGTAAATGTTCAAATGTTGTTGCATTTCTGTACCTCACTTATTGTTATGATCCTTTCTTTTTTCATTCATTCTCCACTTCACTTTGCTAGCATAATTTGGTAACTTGACTTATCCTGTTTTTTTTTTTTAAATTTTTTTTTTAAATTTTTAAATTTTTTTTCTTCTTCAAAACCAGTGGAATATTTCAACATATTCCACAACATTCCATTGTATTAGTAACATACTAACATGTCATTTGCTGTAGATGTCTTATCCTGACTTCTACTAACTCATCCACTTAGTTTTGCTCTTTTCCCTTCTTATTTAAACCCTCACTTGCTTGTGTATTCTCCTTAAGCTAGACCTCCCTGAGTATCCCCCTGAATACACCTGCTTGTGCCTTGCTCTTGATCCCTAAGTCCTCATCCTACTTTGAGTGGACACTCCCTTGAATCCTCAATCATGCCAACTCCAGGCTGAACCCTTGATCCATCCTTAAGAATGTCCCCAAGGATCCTTGACTTGCCCTTGACCCAAGAGGAAACCTCCTCAGCCAATTGTCCTTGAAATCTTGCCTTATTGAGGCTATGCCTGGCTCTACCTGGACCAAGCATAACACCTATCAGTCATATACAAGCCCTATGTATTTAGCAATTGATAAAGTAGTTGTGGCTAGATCTTTATATACAATAATGATACTAGTAGTACCACATTAAAGAGGTGAGGGCACAGCAGTACAATAAAAGTCTATTTGTGGGAATGTGCCACAAACAAAGACTTAGGCTCCAGTGGACAATAGTCTGAAACATTTCAATGACTAAACACAATTCTAGCAGCATGAGGATGATAACCAGATGAAACAAGTATGTTAGAACTCACTAACCAGTTGCACCAGAGGAGAAGGATCTTGAGATATCTGTCTTATTTTTTTTCTTTAAGGAATTAGATTTTTATTTTAAACACTCAGGATTTTAAATGTATTTTCGCCTCTTCATTCTCAGCTCATCATCATAATAGTGACATTGCTGTCCAGAGCAAGGAGACATGTGCACATGCAAATATTGCAGAAATTCTTAAAATGAAAATCATGGAATTATAAGCCATAGCTGTTATGCTGGTTGCATAGTAACCTAACAGTGCTCACTCAAAGTAGAGTGAAGTCTTATAGACGAAGCCTAAGTGCGTTCTGCAGGCTTTGGGCGAAGAGATATATAACTCCCTAATAACCTTTGTGGTGAAAGGCTAGGATCAAGGGTTCGATAGCATTGGGCTAGATTGAACAATCTCATGCGTATGAGGGATGCGTGGAAGGTGGACTAGATTACTAGGCTTGGTAGGTGTAGAACTACATAGCTAGGGAACATGGGAGAAAGTACCTGACTATATATACTGGTAAGGCAAGAGGTGGGAATCTTCAGGGTTGAGGGTTCTACTAGATGGGATGTGGGTGTCCATGGTCAAAAGGAGACAAAAGGATGAAAGGAAGCGGATCATGGAAATGGAATGGCGTGTCTGGAACTCTGTGTAGAGGGGATGGAAATGGAGTTGGTAGAAGTACAAGAAGAGAAGAGTCCAGCGCAGTCTTGCTGCAGTTGCTGTGGCTGCGGGGCTGCATGTTGAGTACAAGAATAGAAGAGTCCAGCGCAGTCTTGCTGTGGTTTGCTGCAGCTGCGGAGCTGCGTGTTGAAGGGCAAAGAGGTCCTAGGCATCCCTCTTGGGTATCTTGGGTAACCTATGCACTGTAAAAACACTAAGCGGGTGTGGAATGACACCCGGGAATGTATGTGAGGGGTCTTGGGAGTGATAGGCTCGACCCAATAGGGGGCCCGACTCATTTGCTGAAGTCCTGGAGGCCAGGGAATGGACTGGTGCTTGGTCCGAAGGCGCGGGAAACCGGAGTTTGAAAGACCGAAGGTGTGGACTATGCTGGAGAGGTCGAGTAGGTGTCAAGGATGAAGGGAGGAGTGTTCTTGGGCTATCTCAGAGGTCCAAAAAGCGGTGGTAGAAATGGTAGGAAAAGGGTACTAAGGGGAGAAGGGGAGATACATGTGTAAATACACTAAAGACCTTAAGTAGATGTTTGACACGC
>JBBPLT010000303.1:0-33220 GCA_038089955.1 Strobilomyces dryophilus | reverse complement strand
CGCCAACCCGGGGCCAGTCGGACCGGTGTGGCTGACGAAGTTTGCAAATGTTTTCTTCCAGCCGCTGCTGAAGAGGACGAGGATTAAGGTTGTTCTGACTTTCAACTCCAACATAGCCACACGGAGTATTCCGTTCCCTATACGCCCTAGCAGCTCGCCTCGTCCTCTTCAGCGGAAGGAGCCTGCCAGTGGTTTCAACCTGCCAGTATGTATTCGTTTATGAGATCGGCTATCCCTTCCCCGTATCCCTTCACACACTCATACCTTCACTCATTCGTGCATTTTCGCGACGCGATGTGGTCCTCATTCTCATAGGCGCACTATCGACACACTTTTTTTTACAACGATTGCACCTCTAAGCTCGCATTCCGTTGTAAGAACTGCTGGGTTCCACCAGCACGTTAACAATGAAACTATTGTCGTTGCAGACCCATCACAAGAGGGCCAACGTATTGGTGGATTACTTGTTCCTATTTTTCCTGAATCGACTGGCGAGTCAGATGGGGATCATATCACAGCCCCGAACACGGATCTCTCGAAACTACCGTCGCTGCCAGAAACTATCGTAGTAGGACATGTCCCAGGGTGGACGTTGTTCCGCGACATCTATATGGCAAATGGCACCCTTCTGATACTGACTTCTTCGCCGTCTTCGTTCCCCGATATGAGGTTTATGACGTCAACCGGGCTCCCCGCAGTCAACACACCGGAGAATATGGCACTCCGTGAACCCACTTCACAGGACATGGACATCATAAGTCCAGGGGAAGCCCTTTGATATTGGGGAAATCATCCTCGTAGTCGTAGAGTTTGGTCGGTCGAGGGTAATACGGTTAGTTGTAATCACGTATAGACAATTTGCTCAATGTTGATTGTATTCCAGCTTCTTTTTAATGACCCTCCCCAGTGTATGTTCTCATTTAGGTCGTCTTTCGCGCAAATTAACATTAACGGTTGTCTAGTTCTGGCGCACTACTATCACTTTTGCGCTGAGCTTCTGCTTGGAGCTTGGTCGTTCTGGACAGGCGCAGTACATCCCGAACCACCACCTCCGATTCACCGTGCTATCTTCCCCCACTCGCCAAGTGGAGGGTGGCGAGACAAACTTGGACTCGATGGTTATTTCCTTCGCGCTGCTTTCCCGTCTTTAACAGTGGAGGTAGACGTCGACTGGAACGATCGCGTGATTTCCACATCCGCTAGCCTCGACCCCGGAGTTCATCGTGCTTGGTACTTCCCTTGCCTCCTACTCGCGGATCGATCGGCAGCGTTCAGAGGTAAATTACGTGGCACGCAGAGTCAGCGTACAGCCAGCGAATCGGTCGACGCTCTTTGGAAGCTCAATGCTGGATAAAAATGGCTTGTGGTGGAGATCGATCAAACACGCCGTCTGGCGTTTCGCGGGCGTGACAGCAGACGACGAGGGAAATTCTTCTGCAAGCCCAGGGCTAGGCGGCGATGAACCGGCCTCGACGACACCCGACTTTGAAGAGACGGATAAAATTCTTATCACCTATGTCTCGCGCCAATCTTCCCGACGTTCTTTGATCCCCGAGGACCACGAACTGTTGGTCGAGAATTTGGAGGATCTCGTACAGAAGAAGAATGCGGAGATCACGAGAGGTGGCAAAGTGTGGGAGCTAAACGTTGTTGAGGCCGAGAAAATGTCTAAAGACGAACAAGTCCAACTTGCGGCACGCACGACGGTGAGTTCCCCTCTTCATCGGACACGCGCCTACAGCACTCGGCTAACGAGGGCACATAGATCTTACTTGGAGTGCATGGCAACGGCTTGTCCCACCTCATCTTGATGCCACGCACCAACGTATCTGCAGTGATCGAAATATTTTACCCAGGAGGGTTCGCTCATGATTATGAATGGATAACCCGGGCATTAGGAATGAAGCATTTTGGTATCTGGAATGATACGTAAGTGTACTCTGCGCAACACGCCGGACGTCGTCGTTGAATTATTCCAGCTACTTCACGGAGAACGCCCCTGATGTACGTCATCCAGAAGGATTTCATGGCAAGGAGATTCCAGTTTACGGCCCCAAAGTTGTCAGTATCATCGAGAAACGAGTCGCAGGAGAATTGTAATATCATATTGGTTGTCTTATGACATATCTACTCTCGCTCGGGTTGGACTTTTAGGTACTCGCAGTTGTTTTCTAGACATGAGCATGAGCCTTGTCTTCACTTTCGTAAATTGCGCTATAGATACCCTTCACATTTTGGCAGTTGCACCGTAATAGAGCATAGACTTTTGACTCAGTCAACGTAGGCTCTAAACACCGTCAACCCTTCGAGCGCGCTCAAAGAGACAGGCACGTCAGCCCCCACGAAAACTACGCTCCCTGGCTTTAGCTCTATGGATTTGTCGCCCCCTCCCCATCTGATAGAACCAGACCCGTCAGTGGCAATGAGAATGGACGGCCCTTTAATTGCGGGTTGGGACTCTGTACTTCCTTTCGCTAGGTCCAAGGCGAGGACTGTGAAATCATGGACGGGAGGATCGTAGGTTACGGTGGCTGAACCTGAGCTTGCTGATGGCAGGACCATATGGTTGGACCAAGGAGCAGCCTTGTAGGTGAGACCCGCGAGGAGATTAGGTATGTCCTTTGGCTTCGGCGTGAGTCCCGCTCGGATGACGTTATCCGAGTTGGCCATGCACTCCATGATGTCTGTATCACGCATAGTGAGTGCAGAGGCTCACCGGTTTTCACGACAAACACTACCTCCAGAAATGTAGGCGTGCGGTTCTCCCGCGCCCAGGAAGATCGCTTGTCCACTCTTCAGCTGGACGTAGTTCAACATGAAGGCGCAAAACACTCCAACGTCGCCCGGATATTGTTCGTTCAGGCGGAGGACGAGATCCTTGACGTCGCTTGATTCGTTCTCAGCCATGTAACGCTCCGTCAATCGCGAGAGCTGGACCTTGACCGCGCTAGGATCGGCTTGCATGAGAACTGAAAAGATGGACTGTAGTTGTTCTCTCTCGTGGTCCGGTCCTTCGGCTGACAGAAAGCGATCCGTGACCGGTTCTGAAACCAGCGCACGAAGCTCTGGCACGTTCTTAAGGTGAGTTTTGATGTCGGGGATGGGCAAGAATCCGCAGAGGCCCCTGAAATCTGTCAACGCGATCGCCATCTCGGGCTTATGGTTGTCGTCTTGATCCGAATGAGACCTGGGCATCTACGAAAGCGGATGTCTCACCTGTATATATTGTTGGCTGACTAGCATGCAGCTGCTCTGCAGTTTTCTTGTCCGGGTGCGTTTGAATACTCAAGGCCTTGTTGATCGAGAGGACTTTGAACAAAAAGGGAAGGTTCCCAGGAGAGGTAGGGAATTTTTTAGAGACCTCATTTCCGATGAGGTGTGGGTTTGCAGCCAGGACGTCTGGGAGATTCGCACTCGAACCTAATACCCCTGAAGGTGATTTGACATGCGTGCCCATCCACAGCTGGAGGGAAGTCACATCAGTCATCACCGTGCGATCATAAGCGACTTGCCTCCGCATAAGGGACTGAATTGTCGGGGACGAAGCCGGCGATGTCTGCCCCTGCGGCAAGCTGGGCAACCTTGGATTGACTCCCGATCTTTCCCCAGTCATACTTTTGCAACGTTGGCACGATGCGGAAGACCGCTTCAGTCGGGCTGCCCATCATGATGGTGACGCCTCGATGGAACAGGATCTGAATGTCCAAGCTGCGGCGTCAACTTGAAATTTGGCGCGTGCACTGGCACGTTCGTCGGACGAAAGGCACCGTCCAATTTGCACCTAATCTTCGCCGTGTCGGTTACCATCGCGACCGTCGATACACCGTCAGCAGTGGCTCCGCTTGCGGAATGCGAGCCTTGTTGGATCGGATAACCGTCGGTGTCTGACCTTGCCGCTTCCAGCCAACTTCCACCTGTCTCCGTACCACGGAACAGGAGCGGAGAAAGGAATCGTATCATGTGCCGTGCCCGCAACCCTTGGCACGCCAGGGCATCGCCATCGCGAGGTATATAAACCCCCCTGCCCAGACGAGCCAAGGTGCCTATCCGTTCTGCGGACCACATCTCTCAACAGTTCCCTCTCACACTTGCCGCACAATGGTCGCGTACTGGGAACCCGGCGTGCAGTACAACTACGGGGACGTCGTCCTGTTCGAAGGTAGCCGCCCTCGTCGTCCCCTCCTGCCCTTGATCTTGATCCGATTGCCGCGATCTAGGGGCCGAGTATCAGATCATCCAGCCCCACCGCTCTCAGGCAAGTTTTCTTGTGTCCATAAAACCTCCAAACTTACATGAAGTAGGGGGATTGGACACCCCCAGTGACCCCTGCCCTCTGGGGACGTCGCCAAGGTGGCGGTGGTGGAGCCTGTCGTGAAGAACAGCGGGGTCAGGACTGGAAACCTGCTCCCGATTATGGCCAGCAGCAGCAGCAACAGTATGTGCAGCGTGTGGAAGCTGACCAGCAACCTGCGCAGGAGCAGAAGGAGAAGCATTGGTACGACATGGACGATAAGCGCAAGAAGGAGCTCGAGGTAGTCCGGAGGATCTGCCTTATCGATGACTGATCTAATCGCCACCAGGTCGGTGGCGGTATCCTTGCGGGCGCTGCAGTTCTCGGTGCGGGCTTCCTTGCGTACAAGCACCACACAGAGAAGAAGGAAGAGGTAGGCTCATATTTAGCCCCTCTCCGTGACATGTTCTTGAATGTTTATCGCTTCACAGGATGCTGCACAAGCCTGGTCTGCACAAAATTGGTTCGAAGACTCGCAGAACCGCACCCAGCAATGGAGGGCAGGACGATACAATGCACCAGTTGCCTGGATTTGGAACGAGGGAAAGTCGATCCCCCGTGATGCCATCCAAGGCGGCGAAGAGCGCGGAGAGGCTCTTTACATCTGCCGTTCTTACTATGAGGTTTGTAAATGGACCTTGTTTTGACTCGCCATTAATGATCGTTGAACTTCGTTCATTCTGTTACCAGAGCGGGATCTGTGAGTTCCAGCTCGATAATTTAAGAAACACGCTCTAACGTGCGCCTTGGCTAGTGGTCGGCAAAGCTTCCAGTGTCTTCAAGAAGGGGGCAGTGATCGGGTTTAAGAAGGATGAGATCCATGTAGGTGTTCTCACTGCATAGCCAACTTGTCACCGAGCCTCGCTTGCAGCTCGACAAATACGAGATCCTCGTCGGCGACTCCCGCGCTGTCAGATGGGTGCCTTGCTCTGGCCAACTCAACCTTCAGGCCCTCCGTGCTCGACCCGTTGAAGGCGGGAGGGAGCCAGATGGTGCCCCCATCTACATTGCACAAGCTCCCTACCACGGTGCTGTGCACCCGGGCAAGGCTTCAGAAGTATACGGAGACGGGTGTTTCATCCCGTATGACGACAGCGAAAAGAAAGTGAAGGTGAGATTCCGATCACCACGATCACGTGTACTACGTTCCTCACGGCGAATGTACTGTAGGAATACGCTGTGTTGTGCTATGCCTAAATGTTTGTTCGTCAGAAGTCGCGAGTGACGGCTCTCTTACCATCGTAGCGTTCACTGTATAATGATCGAGGAGAAATGCCAATGTCAGTTTTTGTCATGTCAAGCTGGAAGAGAGTGTACACTAACGTAGGTGAAGATCATACGACTGTCTGTTCGTTAGGAAGCCATATACTATGCATACCTGGAAGGGCTTTCGAGTCCCAGCTCGAAACCATCAGTCCAAGAAGCGTCGCTACATAAAGTACATGATGCCTAGTACAGATCTAAGTGTTTGCTAAATAAGATTGATCATTTTACAGTGTGTGGGGCAGGGGGGATAGGGTAGTGGAAGATTCCTGGGAGCTACGACCTCCACGTGATCGCTGGTGCCGCAGGATAACTTGAGTGGCCACGAACATGCCAGTGCTTACGATGCAGAAGCACTAGGATGGACCGGAGAGCGTCAGCGGGAGTAGCAGCAGGATTCATTCGCGTTCTCACCCCACAAAACACCACGGGTCTCCACCAAGAGTAGTTAGATCCTAAAAGTGCACCGGCCACCGGGGTTCCTTTCCAAACTTGAGTAACTGCTCGAAGAACTGACTCTGGAACACACCTATCAGGCTTCCAACGCCTGTCATCGCATGTGAGTAACGACGCGTCAAACTATGTTTCACCACGTACCCGCCATGCAGAGCGAGAGGCCCATACGCGCCCTGCAAATGTAAGAGGTGTGATTGTCGGTAGGACGGTGTGAAGCTTACCCAAGCTGGGAGATGTCGCGGGTCAGACTACTGATAAGCGGGGCACAAAGAGCCACGTCTAGACATACCCGTTACTCACGACGCAACCGAGGGGAAAAGAGAGGGTCACTGACAAACTCCCAAGAAGAATCCAATAAGCAGTGCGATACACGCGGCGCCTGCGCGAGTAGAGAGGCCTATCATAGCAAATATGACAATGGAGGAACTAAAAGTTGTGCCGATGAATGCGTTTGCCATGCCACAACGCGCGGCAATGAAGCCGGCGGTAACACGGCCGATGAAATTGCCCGCATTGAGTATCACGTTCTGAAATTGGGTGTCAATAGAGCGTTCATTAACAGGAATCAGATCTGACCGTGTAGAAAGAGAACTCTCGGCCCAGTCCGTGAACGGACGAGTCGAGCTGAATGTAGAACAAAGGGAAGAACGACCCAGCGCCGAAGATAAGCAGTCTGGATAAGAGTGAGTGGTATTTAATCAGAAGTGATAGCTCGTGACATACCCGACAGTGGCAAATAGGTATGGATAGTCGGTACATGAGGTCTTCAGTAGTTGAGAATATTGCATCTGTATCGTTGGACGAAGCGAGCCAGTTCGCATTAGAGCACAGCCGAACAGCAGGAACACAGCATTCGTTGCAGCGGTGATGCGCATGCTCTTCGCGAAGCCGAGATCACCATTGAGAAGGTAGTTGAGTAAAATGGTGTATCCAGCGGCGCCTACAGACGCCCCGCTAGCTACTATGGACATGACGACGGCGCGCCTCCTCTCAAAGTGCTGAGACAGCACAGCGAGAGAAGGTACGTAGCTCATGCTTGTGGCTAATCCAAAACCCAAGCCATGACAGAGAAAAACCTAGAAAGAGTCGCATTGTATTCGAGGGATTACAAGGACGGCACTGCCGCATACCTGATAAAAATGATTCTGTTGGGTGAAAGAGAGGACGAAGAGACATATGATTTGTAGGGTGCAACCGCCCAAGACCAGCCAGTAACTGGCAGGCGGATGTACAAAGTAAGAACATGCAAACCAAAGGAAAAAGTAGACCTACAAGTACCCTCTGTCATAGAGGGGCCCGAAAAAGAGCCCACCGGACAAGATCAGGAAAGAATTCGTGCTTCCTATCCAACTAGCGGGGATGTCAGAGTGACAGACGCAATGCAAAGAGAAGACATACGAAATTGCGGACGACGAGACGTTGGTTAAATACTGCTGGGAGTAATAATCTGCACGGGAATGAGTGAGCGTATGGCAAGAGAGGGACGAGAGACATGCCCTGAAAGACACAGAACGCGTTGACGAATCTGCAGGGAGAGAGTAAGGATGGGTGCAGTGAGCGACTCGCCGCCGTACCCGAAGCCAGCAATCTGGATGAAAAACCTTGAGAAGCGCGTCAGCTGAGACGGAGGTGGCGGCGAGGACAGACACTTACGCGCCGCACGCAGTCAGCCAAGCGGTCAGACCGCCGTCTGGGATGTCAAAGTCGACGTGGGTGTTCTTTTCGTGTGCGGTGCTTGCTGGGACGTCGGGGGTGTCCATGGGAGACGGAGGACAGTGGAAAATACTGGAAGACGGGATTTAAGAGGACTGAATTGGGTCGTGTGCAGCATGTTGCAAGGGCCGAGTGTTCGGCTAACGTGATACGCCATGGGGAAGTGTGTAGCCCGCGGACGGGAAAGTAGCTAGTAAGAGCAAAGTGGGGCGAGTGGTCGTCGTCCCGATTAGGCAAATTGCAAACTGCGTTCCCCTCGAGGCGTTCGTCCGAGCCTCGAAGCTCATGGCGGACCCCTCCACCCTCCTCAGGCCTCGTCTCAGGCTCTTCAGGCGCAGTCCGAGTCCCCGTGACGGCGACGCGACCCCCCAGGCCAGCCCTGCCACTGCACGCGCCGACGACGAGTCGGACGAGTTCCCCACTCCTCGCGTCCATCCAAAGCCCATCGAGCAGCCCTCCCATCCTCTCCAAAACGCCACTCCCGCGCCCGGAGAGACCCCTGCTGCCCGCCTCCGTGCTCTTCTTGCACGCGAACCACGTTCCCCGAGGGCGACCACCCCTCCGTCCGACGACGCCAACTCAGACGCTGGGCCCCCTCGTTTCGGTTCCAGCACATCCAGCGTCGCACGCGACAACTTGAGGGACATATTTTCGCGTGCCCTCAGGGACCCAGGAGACACTCCACGAAAGGGCCGACTGCGCAGCAATAGCTTTGATGGCAGTTCGACGGAAATCACTCCTGTGGTCGAGAGGGAAAGAGGTCGACGCAGGGCCGCACGGCGAAGCCTGAGTGACGAGGAACGCGAAAAGCCAAGTACGTGTCCACCTCATTTAACAGTGGCAATCTCGGAACTTCGTCCACCAGAATCTGGCACACGGGCAGATCCTTCATTTCGGCTGTCGACTGCACTCACTTTTGATGCCCTCCGTGCGCGCCTTGCGTCTTCCCGATCGCAACTGATGGAGCAGAACCTTCCGGAGACATTATCCGATCGTACGTCGTCGAGCATCACCTTTTCCTGTGCATTCACCACTCGGACGATCAGATTCATCTCTGGGGACCACGGGCGCGTCTCATTCACAACACCAACCTCTGGCGTCTACCTCTACCTCAGCTCGGGTAAATTCGCAAGCCAGTTCTCTCACACCGCATCCATCGTTCCGAATGTCTTCTCAGCTGGCATTCCAATCCAGTATGTCTTGGCTTAGAATATGACCTTCGTTTGTTGATTTTCTGGTTAGATCTCCTTGACCAGGATTCAGAAATGCAGCGAGTGATGGGAGACGTGCTCAACTCCGAGAATGAAGGTGTGACGCCTCCGTTTGCACCACCCTTAGAATCCTAACGTCTTTCTATTTCAGCTTCGACACCAGCGCCCGATGTCGCACATTCTACTGCGATACTGCCCGATTCGCGCCCATCGTCCTCACTGATAAGGTGTCAGGACGATTCCAAGCAGGAAAGCAGACACAGGAGCTACGAGCTTGATTGTACGACACTTAGTCGCGGATCTAGAATACCTTTGCACTGACTGCAATTGACAGCTTCAGCGTCAAGTCCTTCCGTAAATGGGATGAATGGTAGGCAGGTTAGTCCTCCACGTGGTATCGTCCGTTGACATTGATGACAAAGGTCCGCATCATCGCCCTCATTCCCAGCAAGAGGGACGCAACCACCAGCGAGAGAGAGAAAGGAATCGCCCGAGACTCCCGTCAAGGTCAGCTACCCCGGAGGTCCATCACAGGCACTCTCAAGACTTTCGTCGTCGGCTTTCTCAAGAATTCCGCTCGCCTTCGCATATAAAGTCGTCTCAGGAATCCGCTGTTTCCCCGAGCAGTGCTGCCAAACCTGTGCAGAGACAGCTTGAACGGCGAGGCAGCCTTGCGTCCCTCCGAAGCTTCGATGATGATCGTAGTCCCAGGCCCAGCTCGATCGGCTCGCAATCGGACTGTCAGTGTTTTCTGACTCATTCGCATCGTGCCTGAAAATTTCCCAGATCGAGATCGCATCTCGGAGCTTGACCGGGAAAAAAGTTATGAACGAGAGCGAGAATGGAACAAACGACATCCACCCTCGCGGCCCTCGTCTAGTCTCAGTACTAGCTCGAATCATTCATTTTCACACTCACACTCGCATTCACGATCACCATCTGCGATACCTTATCTTACGCCAACTCAGGCGTCTCTTCAGCGAAAGTCCTCACGCACATCCCTTCGCTCGGATTCCCCTGCCTCCTTGGCTAGCAGCCGTGATTCATTGAAGGAGCGGGAAGAAGAGGAGAAGAAAGAAATAACACACGAGCGTGAACGCAATTGGAATTCACCTCGTCCTCATTGGTCGACTTCCAAGACATCACCTGCTTCGCACCTTGGAACCCGGAGTAAGAACGACAATTCATTGCGCGCTTCTTCGAGTCTACCTCATCTGCGAGACTCTGATGGACATGGCGACGCTTCTCGAGTATCAACCAAGCTACAGAGCACGATTACAAAAGTGAATTCGTCTTCTGTTACGTCACCTGCGTTGTTGCACAGATCGGGGGATCGTTCAAATCCGAGCCTGGAGTCAAGTATTGGCACTACTCAATCCACGCATTCAAATGATCGTAGCCCTAGCAAAACGCCAGGTGCCATATCCAAGTTCGGTTGGAACTTTGCCCGCAGCCCCCTCCCTCCGCTTGAGCTCGATGATACTGGAAATCACCGCAGAAGTACTTCCTCCCCCACTCCTGGCCCTCGGCCGTCTGGCAGGGCATCAGAACCTGTCACGTCCAGTCACATACCTGTGCGTTCCGCGATAAAGAGTTTCTCGAGCGTTGGTCATGCGACAAGCGATATGAGCCTTACAAACATTGTTGGCGATGAATGTTCCTTTCAGCAAGACTATCAGAACAAATCGAACGAACTTGTGGGGCCAAATAGTTCGGGGGAACCCCCAGCGATCACAAACACCTGGAGCCAAGATATCGCACCTGGTGCGGCGTCTCCAATTTTCGCAGCTAATGATTTTAACGGTATCGCAGGCGACGGAGAAGCGTCCGTAGATGGTTTTCCTCCTCAGTCTACGACGCCGAGGAGTGATCCACCAAAGCCCATACCAGAAGAAACTGAAACGGATTCAGAGACTGAAGTCTTGATGTCATCTTCACCACAGGCTTCACCCCAGCTGGGAGCATTACCGTCAATTCCAGATGAAGAATACCACCAGACCTTGGACGATCCGCGACGTCCCCAAACTCCAAATCCTTCAGAGCCGCTTGTCAGTGCAACTCCTCCCGGTACTCCACCCTCTGGTAGTCCGATGTCGCAGTTACCTACTCGCGAAGAATCGCTTTCGTTAGCCCTGGTCACGCCTCCACGTGGATCGTCCCTCGGCACTTCCATCTTGGACTTTCGAACACCTTCTCCCCCACACGACCTTCCTGGTCCACCTTCATCGTCAGACGAAGATGCGGTGGGAAGTTCACCGTTGAAGGACCGCCGCGACGATAATATTAACTCTACGTTAATCAAAACACCAAAGCCACCTGGCGCTTGGGCCGCCACTCCGTTGCCCCCCCCATTCGGTCATCGATCATCTTCCCCTGTAGCCTTTTTCCCTTTGGATTCGACACCTCCAGCGTCTACTTCTACTCCGTTGCCTCGCGCTAATTCTCTTCCCTCTACGCGCACGGAAGCTTCGATCGACGATTCAGGTGAAGATGAAATTCTTACCCCGGTCGGAACAATGCCGCGAGCCAGATCCCTCCCCGTCCGTACACCTGTGCCGCCGGGCGGTTGGGTAGCGACTCCGGGCCAATCTGCGCTGTTAAGCAATGGAGCAGACCAATCTCAGTATGGCTCGCTTGGCAGAAGGAAGGGCTTTCTCAAGGTTCGGTTCGATGTCGCCGAATCAGAGACTTCTGCAACGGAAGGTCGCTCGAATTCACCTTTGTCCGCTATCAGATTGATGAACCCCGAATTGCCATTGCCGAAATTGACTACGGCCCAGGGGGCTAACAGTGACGCGGACGTGGCCGTGATCGAAAGAACCCTGTCGACGACAACGCCCGCTGTGCCCCACAGGCCTGCTACCCCGGAACGGCCCACGACTCCTATTTCCCGAGAAAATGGACCATCTCCGCGGTCGCTTCGGAAATCCCCGTCTGTCCGAGTGGTGGATGCCTTTGGGCGGGAGAGAGCTGACACGGAACTGTCGATGGATCACTCAAACGGCCACGCGAATGCAGAGAGAAAGGAGACCTTGTCGCCATTGACTCCCCGCCACAGTTCGGTGCGAATTGTTGACGCCATGGGGAGGGAAGTCGACGATACAATGGGGGTCCCTGATGCGCTGGAGAGTAGAGCAAATAGGTCGTTTGAAGCAGATGTTTCTGTTGTTTCAGATGGTAGTCCGATTGGACATGCTGAGGCGTTGGCACGTATGAGGAAGACGCTCAGGGACCTGGCTGAAAGTTTGGGCGATGCCGACAGGTCAGTCGTCTCCTACGTTTGGATAACCTGTAAATGAAATATTCGATCTGTACTAGGTCCGAAGATGTCGAGCTCAACTCCAGTCATCTCGAACAACTGGAGGAAGTTTCGCAGGCAGCTAGGCTCGCCAGGAACCAGCTTGCCCACAACCTCCATCTAGAGACTGAAAGACAGCACGATCTGCGACACGACAATAAATCCTCTACTCAGGATCGTGGGCTTATGGTATGCACATCAGGATTCGCGTACCTATGTGGTATTCACAGTGTATACAGCTGGTAACCCCCAAGAAATCCTGGAACACTACCATCATATACTGTGTCGTCATCCTACAATTAGTGCTTGTCTTGGCGATGTGGAGGTATGATGGCGTTCGCATACATGTGTCCTGATCTGATCCGTTTCTCCAGGTATGCTCACACGGAAGCCCGTCGCCTCTTCTATACGACATATTATGATCCTTTATACCCAGAACTCACACCAATTCAAGAAAGTTCGTGTTCCAGCGGCACGCTTTCTACGTCACGACCTTGGACGATGCTTGATTCATACGAGACCATCCGACGAGAAGGGTGGTGGTCAATCAGTAAAGAGATGTTCCGTGCGATAAGACACATCGGAGACCAAGCCTGGGAGCGGTGGGGAGAGAACGTACATTTCGAAAAACCGAGTTAATTGACCTTGGAGAGTAATTACTTATCGATCTTAGTTCTGGTAGTAGGTTTAACACGTCGGATATTCCTTGCTTCTGTACATCATTTTGGCTGCTTGCGCCCTCCGTGGTATGTGCTGCTTGACGTGCTGGTCAGGTTGCGGCCTGACCCTTAATGGGCATTGGAGGGAAATTTTGACCACGATGTACCAAGCGCGCTGACGGAAATTAAGTACGACTAGTACGTGCAATGCCTCACAACTCGGCTGAGGTCCGACCCTCAGCCGGGTCCGATCAGTGCCTGACACTGCCTGTTGAGCGTTGCGCAACTTGAGCATTGAATTGCTCATGCCACGGAGCACATTACCAGACAGCGCCAGACACCCACTGAATATCCTAGGCGCGTTCACTGAGACGTACTAGTATTTCAGGATGGTGGCGAGCCGGGACCTTTTGCTGTGCCACATCAGTCCCGAGAATCAGACTCGGCTCTCGACGCTAAATGCGTCGCCGGAACACATCCGCACAGGACAGTACACGCTAATTGCTACATACCAAGAGACACATCATCATGACCATTGTTTCACGCCACGAGGTTATCGAAGAAGGCTGAGAGGACAGGTTTCGCATGAGGCATGCTGCCGTACTTTTCCATCGCTTTGAGAAATGCTTCCTTGACTTTGGGTGACTCGCAGTGTCCCATGAGGGCTTCCAGTTGGGCTTCGCGAACATCAGGGTATCTATGCATGCTTGAGAGAGGCGTTCGTAGTGTTGAGGAGCTACTGACCTGGAGGTGAACACGGAGAACGCTTCGTCCAGGACGTTTACTTCGGTCATTCTCTCTTTGATAGCTGTCAAAGCCTTCGCTTTGAGGTCCTTGTCGCCGAGCTAAGAACAGGTCAGAGCTCGGTCATCTCAGGAGGTATGTACTCACCAGATCCGCTAGCCGATACATAGATTTTGGAGAGCACGTCGGCGGCCCGCCATCGGAGGGTGTCACGCGGAGGCGCTTACCGCCAGGCTCAATCTGCGACTTCAATTTGCTGAATTCAAGATTACCAGTGTAGCAGTACCACAAGAAAGCATGCCATCTGGATCCCGTCGATTCATCCAGTCAGCACAGGTTTTCAAGCATCAATACATCACTCACGTCCTGTGGGCGGCAAACTTTACCCAAACCGTTCGTTCATGACTCGATGGTGCTTCTTTCACATCTTGGATGAGTTCCTCGAGTTTGTTATCAACCGAGCCCTGGTCGCTGACTGGTGGTGATTCATTAAACACAAAGTAACCGGGACGTCGTATGTACCGACCTCCCTCCAGTTCAAACGAAGACAAAGAACTACTGGACACCTCGATGATGTTGTCCGGATGTTGGTCTACCGGTATGTTCAACTTAAACGTATGCAGATGCGACGGAGACCACCTACCCTCAGGCAAAACTAATGCAGCTTCGCCGCTTGGTCGGGGTGAGGCTTCATCTCCATCCTCATCCTCGAAATCACTGTCCAGCTCGTATTCGTAGTCCTCTGGACACGAAATTTCCGGGACATGATCTGCCTCGGTATCGTCGAGTGCCGATAGTGCATTTGTCCAGCCCTTCTTGAGTGCAGCTTCGGATCTGTTAGCTAGACGACGTGTAAGAAGGACACCCCCACTAACAGGATGAAAGATCAACGTGTTTTTCCACGACGGAGAGAGAGGCATAGATCGGGAGAGGCCTTCCAGTGTGACCAGATTCACGAAGGGCAGAAAAGGCCAGGAATTTCACATCAAAAAGTTTTCCGGTTGTAAGCGATTGGTTTAAAACACGATCGCCGCTCTGCCTGACCAGCTGCGCCTGAACTTCGGCCTCATTAACAGGCCCGTAACGAGCGTCGAAGAGTCCATTGGGGAATGGGCAATTGGAGATCGTCACAGTGAGCCTGACCTTGTCGGATTTGAGCGACGAGAGGGTGCAAGATGTTGAAAGTGGAAGCTGCAACGACGGAGTATGAGCCAAAACGACACGCATTCCGCCAAGTGATGTCGAGTCGCTGCCATCCGGAGTGCGTTCTTTTTCAAGCGAGATTTCAGCACAGATAGTGCTATTCCCCCAGCGAATCGTATCACTGTGCTGGCGAAAGGACAACGCTGCAGGAATCCAGTTGCAACTTGTGCAAGCGCGCCCGAGTCCATAACCATAGCTAGATCCTCTCCTCTGATTCTTTCCAGCCTGAGGGGTCAAGGACAAAGCGAAGGTCCACCCAATGGGTAACAGTGGAAGATCAACGGAGATACCGCCAGATTTTGACGGTATACGAGGCAGAGAACGAATGGCGAAAGCGGTCTGAACTGTTGAGGGTGTCCATCGCTCCTCTAGTTTTTCCACTGCTGCGGAGGGCATGATGTGTGGGGAAACACTACCAACTCGAGGTTTGGACTATGAAGCCATTTAAACGGAAGAGACCGGCTATCAACCATTCCCTGGAACCACAGGATGTGACAATGGATTGCTTATCTGCGTGATCCAGCGCGGAGTGAAACACATCTTTGCTGGTGGTTTCGTCTTTTCTTGTCATCGACGTGGCCCTATCCCAGTGCCATCCCATATCGGCGATGTCATGGATGCTATACGATCCACATCTCGGTGTCTGTCATTGCATATCTTTGCCAATTAAGCAGAAGTATATGGAGTCCGATTCGCAGGGGCTACCAACCGCACCGCATAGGCGTGACGGGGACCCAATATCATGCCCCATCTCCTCGACGCAACCGATTAAACTTGGGTAGCATTTCCCGGAGATACTCGCCATGTTTAATCCGCAGGTCAGCCTCCTGCACCCTGCCTCTACCACTCCAGATTCGTTTCTCAGCTGCGGGCCCGTAAACGGACGTGTACTCTTCCAGAGTCTCATCCTCTGTCGGCACGACCAGACACCCTGCGCCGACGACGCAGTAGTTGGATATCCGCACCGTGTGATGCACGCGAGCTCTCGTGGAAATGGTGTTGTTGTTACCTATGGAAGGCGACTCGACGCCTGCCAGGGTGCGTCGTGAAACCGCGACGTTGGAGGTTGAGCGACGCGAAGACACGTACGACAGCCAATCTCGAACAGGTTGTCGTCGCCGATGCGCATCACTTCCTTGCGGCGGTTCACGATGATGGCGGCTTCTTCGATGATGCAGCCCGAGCCGATGACGATGGGCCCTCCGAGCGCGAAGATGGTGGCCTTGGGGTGGATGACGGAGCCTGGGCCGATGGTGATGTCGCCCTTGAGATCGACGTCCTGGCAGACGACCGCCTTCGAGTGAATTGTGAACTTGTCCCGTCTGGAACGACGGGGTCGGTCGAGCAGCACCTCTGGACCAACGCATTGAACTCACATGGGTGGCATGAACACAGTTGCAGTGGATAATGTTTTAGTAACTGCGTGACGACGTGACCGTGTTTCATGGATTCACGGTCATCGTTGCTCGCCGCGGTGCACGACGTGCTGGCCGCTCCACGAGCCCCTGAGGAACATCGTACCCCGCACCCGTTCAGCACGTCGTATTCGGCGGCCCTGACGCGACTCAACGCCACGCTCAACACGACCGCCCGGCTCAGCCATGCCCTCTCCCAGCTCAGTGCTGTTCCGTCCTCCGATCAGACCTCGAAACTCGTCAGCCTCATGAAGCAACACGCCGCCCTTTCCACGTCCATCGCGCTCTCACGCGTTCCTGCGGCGTCTCTCGCTGGAGCTCGCCGTCCCGCGATCTTTCCCGATACTTCACCGCCGTCTCCCCAGAAGCTCGCGGAATGGGGGCGTGCAGCGGGCATGCAGGCGTTCATCGACAGCTCTGGCTCGTCCCCTGCAACGACCGTGATGATGGCTGGGCAAGTCCTAGTCCTTGACGTGGACATCGACGGCAGAGTGGTCGTCAAAACATCTTTTGCTGTCGGCAACAATCACGCTAATGGCCCGCCGGTACCGGACTTGGACGCATTTCTCGCCAGGGACATAGCCAGATGGGCGGATGCCGCAAAACGTGCATCGCTCTCTGCAACTCAACACGTGCAAGTAGAGGAACCTGCTATCGAAGCCGCCTGCCTTGGCCTTGTCGTGCAGGACCATTTGCGCTACCTTATGATGCTAGATGCGCTGGCAGCTGCTGAGGGGGAGCGGGGGATTCGGTGGTTCATGGAACCTGTCAACGCAGCTCAACGCTTCCTAAAATCTGTTGGGTATGTCACTTCTTCGTCAAGGCTAGCCTCCTTGACACTTCTTGGTGCGTAGGCCAAAGCAGCAGCCTATTGATAAAATGCTTGCTCAACATCCTTCACCTTTGCTGTATCTTGATTCCCCGTGCTTGTCCTTCCTTGTGTGGCTTTCTCCCTTAACGTATCTTCGCCTCCTCCGGACCTCACCAACTATGCAACCCCAATCAAGTAATTCTACCCCCACCTTCGACATTCCAATCGCGCATCTGACCACCGCTCTTTCGGTGAAATATGACGGCGCTACGATTGCGCGCCTGAAGCTCGTCCCTTCATCTGATGACGTTGGCACGTCCCCCCAATCCAACTTTCCGAACGACTATACGTTTCCCCAGGTCCCTTCGCATTCCTGGGTTCTCGAGTTCAATTGTCCATCCAAGTCGAGACACCAGCCCGCCAATTGCGGTGTCATAGTCTCTCAGAGTCGTCTGCGCGCGATACAGGCTGTACTTGCGACGGACATGTCGACAGACGTCCTCATGAGTGTCACAAATGGTTCTGCTTCAGGCGTCGGTCTTGGCAACCTGGGTACTTTTGGATCCATCGGTTCCGTGGCAGGGATGAACATGGCCAACCTTCCGTTCAATGGATTCGTGATGAGTCCATCGCATTCTCAGTCGTTCGACTCTGGGAGTTGGGTGGATCTTTTGGTGAGTGTGATTAGGCGAGAACGGCGCATTCCTCTGCACGGACATCCCTGGGACTGGCTCCCTCGCCTCCGTTTGATGAGGGACCTTTTTCGTTCGGTTGATTTTTGTACAACACTGTTGCCAGCTAGCTCTCTTGCCTCTCATTCGACTATCGGTCCGCCTGCTGACATTGCATTGCCAAGCTGAACAATGGTTCACCCACAGAGTACTACAAGGCCATATACGTGGGTGGCGGAACTATTCTGGACATCAATTCCTAATCTTGCGACTTCGTTAGAACTCACCAAGTCAGGCTCATCCACCCCTGAACTTGCGGCTTGCGGCGCCGCAAGAACCAGGGTTCTTGTTACAAGAACTTCCCGTCAAGACATCTAGCGAGGTATCGCACATCCTGGATGTACGTCGCGTTTATCGCGTCGCTGGACAGACTCACTGATAGGCTATTCGCAGATTGTAAGAGAGCAATGCTGGTTGAACGAGTTGTTGAGCATGCTTCAGTGGCAACCAGATAGCGCCACCCTGGGACAAAAAGAATCACCCCCGATGCTCCCTGCGTCGGACCCTGAAGCGGACGAACCCGTCTCGCTGGAAATGCTTGCTTCCGTTCTCGCGGGAACGGTCACACCGCACTCGATTCCTGTGTCTGTATATCTTCCGTCTGCGATGTTACCTCCCCTCGTGGGCTCCAACTTTGGACTCGAAGGCCTTGGCGTCGGGCCATCCATCGCCGGCGGATCGAGCACTGGAAGTCTCTTTGGGTCTACCGATATGGAGATGGATATGGAGATCCCCGGATTGAGCATGAGCATGAATTCGGGCATGGACATCTCCATGGCGGGGATGGGCATGGACTTGTCGAACTCCCCAGTGCCATCACGTCCTGCGCCGATGATCGTCCTCTCGAGCCCTGCACGGGCGCCTGCAGCTGATACGGTCGAGCTTCGCGCCTCTTTCGGGGAGTTCAGCAGCAAAGCGGGAAGTGGCGGCTCGGACTGCGGCGTTAAAGTAGAGGCAACTCCCGGGGTTGATACACGCGGTATGGATGAAATAATCAGGCGAGGAGGGATTTGGGGGCTGCCAGGGAAAGTATGGGTTAACATGGGTCTTAAATAATACAAAGTATACACGGCAACACGCAGACGTTGATGTAAAGAACTTGGAAGACATTTTGACACAAGATGAGTGGGATCAAGTAGAAGGTTCAGACGAGTTTAGCTTGTCCATGATCGCAACAAGGACATGTTCCGCCCATGGCTTCTCTCCAAGCGTAACAGCTTTTAACTGAAGCTTGAGTGCTGATGTGACTTCGGGTAATTTCCGAAGTTCTGTCACTTTCTCGACTTCATACTCAAAGATGGTCGCATACCTGTGATATGAATGACGCGATCATGAACCGGACCTGGATGACGCAATGTTACTTACTGCGCTGTGAACCAAGAAAAGGCTTCTTCAATGATGTTGTCTTTTGACAGTCCTTCTTTGATGGCACGGCGCGCAATTTCTTGTAATCTTTCATCCCCGACCTGCCAGCCGTACAATGTTGATTAGCTCACGAACATGCCGCTTCCATATTCTTGCTTACGCTACACGCGAGTCGAAACATGGACTTTGGGGAGCAACTGGGGGCCCGATTGGGGTCATTCGCAGGCTTGCCGGAAGGACCCCGAGCCGACTTTAGTGATCGGAAAGAGACCTGGCCCGTGTAACGGAAATAGATGTATGCGAGCCACCTGCAAGGACGACGCTAGCCTCCCAGTATTAGGTGGACGTCGACCCCACACTCACGTCCTGTACGCTACACCTTTGACAAGGATCATCCGACAGTCACTGACGGAATAGGCGGGTGGTTCCGAGGGTAATTCGTCCTTGCCATTGCCGCGGGACCGATCGTGTGATGAACCAACTAAAGGGACTGTCAGTCGAATTCAGAGCAAGAGAACACGAGGTTTACCGGGTGTATGCGGCTTCGAGGACGGTTCAGCCTGAAACCTGCCTGGAGGAGGTTGGCGCTGGAGTATAGGAAATTCCTCATCTGCATCGCCTTCTTCCTCGTCGTCGAGATCGCTGTCTTGCTCGTACTGGTACTCGTGAAGCACGGAATCGTCGTTGATGTGGCTATCGCCAGTCATGTTGACTAGGAATGCGGGAGTGGTGCCATTGCGATTGGCCTGCTTTCCTCCTGCGATGACATTAGATCTCAAAGGGCCACCTGGAGAAAGATCGCCCGTACTCGAAGTAGATGGCAGCGCGACCCCGATGCTCTTGCTGTTGGCATACACGACCCGGGGCTTACGAGCGGTGGACCCAGGGCCCTTGACGGAGAACACGTAAAACTTGGCATCGACGAAATCGCCCGTGTCCAAGGATCGGCGCAACGCCAACGACGTCGATGGAAGCGGGTTCGCGACGGGCTGAGCGAGCCGCGCCTTGGTGGACACCGTCAGCGACACGTAGGGGAACGACGTCAGGTCCGCCGGCGTCCACGAGCCGAGCGGCGTGGGTCCGCTGTGGCCGAAATCCGTGATCGAGACTTTCCTCTCCTTGACCCCTTGGGCGTCATCGTCTGCGCTGTCCTTGAGGCGCACGATCACGACGGCGTGTTCCTGTTCCGTCTGTGTCTGGGCGTGGTCGAGAAGGAGCCTGATCTTGGTGAACCACGCCTGCGGGTTGTGGGCGACGCCGAACCGCCAGCCCAGACCAAATGGTTCGCTCCAGACGGGGGAGCTGTTCCCGGACGTGCAGACGGCTGGGCGGTTGTCTTTGATCGCGATGTGAAACACGGACGTGACGGTGTCTGAGATCTTCTCCATGTCTAGGTTCAGATATAGGAGTTCCAGACGAAAGTCAGCTGCTCTGGTCGGGGTCAGGACAGATAAGCGCGGGCGCGCTCAGAACCGCAGCACGCCATCGACATCTTCGGGAGGATCGTCGCGTCCAAGAAAGGCAGCCACCTGGTGAGCCTGCAAATATTATACTGCTCCTAGGTGTTGTCTGCAACTGAACAGAAACATGACGACAAGCGAGTCGCTGCAACGATCGACCGTACTCTTGGGACGATCGTTGCAGGAAAAAAAGGGTGCCCGACTCCTGCGACATGACTAATAATTTGATAACTCGATAAGCGCGAGTCGCAGCTCTATCACGCGACACCAAAGGCGGCGATAATTTGTGTCGAACCCGAGGCACCATATTGCAAGCTGGGCCTCTTTATCTGGGATGGTATGCTCACGAGCAGTAGCAGGGCGTCGCGGAAAATAATCGTCTCGGTAACAAGTGTTGGATCATAGTATCGTTGCTTAGCCGTGACGTTGCACGCCCTATAACGGTCGGCCAGTTGGCCAGTGCATTCAGGCTGTATGTACTCGACCGCATGCATACGTTATGGCCATGGGTAACAGCCTCCCATCATGAACATCAAAGTACAACGGTGATGCGACGAGTCGCACGTGGCAGTCCAATTCAACGCAGGGGTAACCTTTGGCCGCACGGAGACAAAGTTCCTATTCACTTTTTTTTTGCAAGTCACAATGAAACGCCGCGGTAAGGAAGAGAAAAAAAAAATGCTGCTTACTTTCGAACATAGATATATTGCCGAAGTTTCGGCATCGCATGGAGCGGGGAAGTCAACCAAGATCCGGATCGACCAATTCCAGGGGATTCAGGCAGCGGCTGGGTGTGCACCTCGGTCGGCGAGGGTCGTCTCATCGCATCCCATCGCTTGAATGACCGCCGACTGTGCACATGATCTCGTTGCCGATGAGTCATTATGTATCCACCTCATTCGGGTAAATACGGACAGCGTCGGCGATGAAAACACTGCTGGAGCTGGCATACCGGTCGTGGGAGGTGGTACGACGGGTCCGCTCTAGCTACCATCAAGAGGATAACGAAGGGTGAGATGATTTGGCATCCGAGCGAGACCGGTGTTGATTGTCGAGTGGGTTTGATGCCTCGCGTATGCCGCATGGTGCATTCCCGCTGAGCTTAATGTTTGACCTCGGGGCTAAACGTTTGTTAGGAGTTGTGTCACGGATGCTCAGGGTCAGGGTTTCCCGCGAGGTCGATTCATACATAACAGTGGTGCAATAGGAGTGATCAGGGCGACAGAAGGGCGACAGAAGGTCGTACCTAGCACAGGTGACTGAGAAGTGAGGGATGGAGGAACTGTGATAGAAGTCGGAATGGGTGCGTCGAGGAGACGAATGCTGACTAGTGAGTAGCTTGATGCGGCACGAGCATGCATGTCTGAGAGACTTATCAAGGAGTAAGGCCACGTTCCCCTGTGGAATCGATCAGGGATCGTAGTGGCGGTCAGCTATATCTCGTGTCAATCATGTAGTTCATACGGGGGGAATGAATTGATCGAGGGCTACAAAGTTCAATATGGGAGCGCATCTAAGAGCGAAGAGTGATATGGAATGCTCTGTACAGGCCGTTCTCCTGTGAGCCTCAGTCACAGGAGGAGCAATTGGGGCCGATTGGCGAGCCACGACTCCGGACAATTGGGGAGCACATGCACAGGAACGGCGAGATAGCGTGGCGAGATTGATCGGGTGACGGAATGGGCCGCGAGACCATGTGGTCCAGCGGGTTCTGATGGAGCTGCGGAATTCAATAAATTATTTGTGACATGTGACAGGGTGACCGTAGACAGCAATATCCCTTCACGCTGGGCCGATTTCCTGCTTGGGTCTGTGTTGCTCTCCTCCCCGTCCCCGTCCTCCCTCTTAGACTCTGCTGCGTCCGTTGCATGTCGTTCGGCCCTGGCTTCCTCAGACTCGAAGCCGGTCTCGTCTGATCGCTCCCCCACCTGTTCCTCTCCGTCTCCCGTCTCCACCGACTCATGCTGCAGTACTCGGCCCAGCCCATCCCGCTCCCCATCTCCTACAAACCACAGCTCGTCCGCAAAGATATCATACCCGAACTCCGCTCTAATGACCATTCCCGTCTCTTCAACAAGCGCTTCACGAAACATCCTTCGTCCCGTCCATCCCAGCAACGACAGCAGCAGCAGCAACCGCCCCATCTGATCCCTCTCTCGTCTTCATCTCCCTCTCCCTCTCCCCTCCCCTCTCCGCTTCCCCTCCCCTCCCTTCTCTCTCCTCACCCCCCCAGTCCGCTCGCTCTCCCCAGCCCTCTCCCCTCTGCACCGCTCCCCTTCCCTTCTTCTTCTGTTCATCCCAATGCATCCAGGTCCGCCCATTCGGCGCGTTCTTCCACGTCCAGCTCATCTGTCATCGAGGACGTGCTCGCCCCGGGCGATTTCATCGGCGAAGGTGTCCATTTACTCGGTCATCACCTTCGTCTGGCGCCTACGCACCACCACGACAGCACCAACTTTGGTCTTGCCAGCGAGTTTGAGGTCGTTCGCAAACTCGGCGCGGGCTCGTACGCCGTCGTGTATCTCGTTCGTGAGGTCTTGTCCCGCACACAGCCTTCCGAAGACGGCCATTGCGGTACTCTCGATCTTGGCGACCTCGCGCCCTCCAAGAGCTATGTCACGTACGGCCGTGACTTTGCCCTCAAGTGTCTCAGCAAGGCGAATCTCGATCAGGACGCCCTTGCCGCCCAGATGACCGAGGTCAGTCCCCGTGGGAACTCGCCATGTTTCTCACACGTTCACCCTTCACACAGGTCACGATCCATCAGTCCCTTCGTCCGCATCCCAACATCGTGACCCTCTATCGCACTTTCGAGACACCAGCGTTTCTCCTTCTCCTTCTAGAGTATGTTCCCGGCGAAGATTTGTTTTACTTCCTCGAGCAGGCGCGTGACCATCACGAGCCAACACCCGTCGTGTCGGAAGATGGTCTCTCCTCCCCCTCGCGGACTCCCCCGACCCCTTCCCTCCTCGCCTCTCTTCATCCCTCTCAGCTCCTCAGCCCTACCCGACTGCGCCTCATCGCCAGCATGTTCTCTCAGATGTGCGATGCCGTGGCCTCATGTCACGAGCAGGGCGTCTTCCATCGTGACATAAAGCCGGAGAATTTCATCGTCACGGATGGTTTCGTCAACGGGGAACGTCGTGTCGTCGTCAAGTTATCGGATTTCGGCCTTTCAACCACCGAGGCAGAGTGTTCTGACATGGACTGTGGAAGTGCTCCGTACATGAGCTTCGAGTGCAGGAACAACTGCGCCCCAACATACCGACCTGCCCCTGCCGACGTATGGTCCCTTGGTATCGTTTTGATCAACATGTACGTTCTCACCCCGTTCCCGACGGTATTTCAATGACCTCGGTTCAGGTTGTATCATTACAATCCTTGGACGGACACTGCCCAAGGTGTCTGCTCCTCTTTCAACCTCTTCCGTCATCACGGTTCCAACTTTTTTATGCAGCGTTTCACCGGCATGACTACTCCCGTGGCCGAATTTCTTGCTACGCGTGTGTTCCATCTCCCTCCCTCTGCTTCGTTTTCTCTGTCCGCGAACACGACGACCCCTGTCACCGCACGCGAGTTCGGGACTTGGATCAGGGATTTGCCCGCGCTCATGTCTGAATCCCCGATGCTCAGTCGCCCAGTCCCCGGTCACAAGCGTGTCGTCTCCGCATCTTCCATAGCCCTTGGCCATCCTCTGTCATCTTGTCCACCCTCACGTCGTCCTTCGTCTCGCGCAGGAGGCCGCACACCTGTTATCCACTCTCGCAGCTTGTCGCGGGCGCCTTCATTTGGTCCTGCGTTTGAAAAGACTGGGCTGGGTCTAGGGACAGTGCCCGACCTGGACATCTCTGTCGTAGAAGAAACCGAGGGCGAGATCCTCAAGCCTTCTCATATCGAGGTCATCGAGGAGGTTGAGATTGCAGACGAACAAGATGACGATGAGCGGAGGCCAGATGCTGAACATGACGTGGAGGACGGCCGAAGCCGCTCCACGAAAAAACGGGGTCGTCGCGGAGCACGGAAGAGTAAACAATACCTCAACGATTCTGTGGACCAGACGTTGGAGGTGCTTGCCTCTGCCTCGCAAACCCTGGCGAGAGAGATAAGCTTGGCGTCGCGCTCTTCCTCACAGCAACCCTGTGGTCCCGTGTCGCCAGTGATCGACATCAGTCGCGCTGCCAGCATTGGGTCTTCCAACACACGCACTGTTTTCCTTGAATCTCATGCCGCTACCGATGGATTGGTTTCACCTACTTGTGCACCCGCCGTCCCAGCCGTCGCCAAGAAGGCTTCGAAATGGAAGCTGTCGTTTGGTGGGAAGTGCCATTCTTCACCGGTGGAGGAATCAGCTCCTGGCACAGCCAGTAACGTGACCAGCGTACTCATGGGTTTGTCGCCCCACACCGCGCCTCCCAGCCATCAGACACACATCTCACACTCACCATACACCCGTACGCCGCTCACACCACAGCGCTCCCCTGCAGACGAAGCGGTCACCTGGACGCGTGGCCGGCAACCACAGCCGTTCAACCCGAACACGTGGGGTACTTCCTTCGGCAACGGACATGGCCATCATTCTGGAACATTCGCTTACGGCAACGGTGCCTCCTTCGAGCGCAGAGGGCCTCGTGGAGCCTCACCTCCGTCGATTCGTGGCGTCGGTCTGGATTTTGGCTCCTCCAACTCTACGCTGTCCAGTGCTTCCAACAAGAGTAACTGGCGGAGCTCGACGTCGACGACATCGAGTGCAAGCACGTCTACGAGTGCATTTACGCGGTACAGTAACTCGAGCACACGGAGCATCAGCACGATGGCAACGAGCGTGTCAAGTGGGAGCTGGAGAGTGCAGACCAAAACGTCGGGCCAGGGCGGATCCAACAAGACTTGCGGATACAATGGGGAACAGCAGGCTATTCCCAAGAACGTCAAACGTGAGTTGCGCACGATTCTCGCCAACATGGACGCTAATCCGGCTGTAGTTCTGTCCGGTGTGCCGCGTGAGTTGGTGGAATTGCCCAGTCAATTTCACCTCAACACGGCCGGGGACACCTCTGGCCAATCCCCTCAGCGCAAGCCTCGTACTCGTAAGCCCAAAGACCCTAAACTCGACACTATCAGCGAGCGGCCAGGCGCACCTCAGAAGCACACTGTTCATCAACGCCACGATGCTGCTACCTCCACCACCGATCTCGAAGGTGCCCGCGAGAATGGCGAAGCAGGCGATGGCGTACCGAAGAAGGTTCAGAAGGGCCAGATCAATGCGCTCGCGAAGATGCTCTCCGCTTTGAGGCGGTAAATGTAACGTTAGTCACCTAGGCCTTTGCCAACCTCACCCTTTACTTTTTTCGGAGCTCTTCCCTCGTTCGTGTTCCTGGGTATCCTTTTGGTGGGAACTCATGTGTGATTTTTTGTGTATGATGCAGGTTTTTGACATTGCACGTGACATGGCGGTGTGTGCTATTCGATCCTCGCGTTCGTGTATTGTTAGGTAGCCATACTTACGGTGCGAAGTTACTCCTGTTCTGCCGCGTATTGATGTGTGCTCAACGCTCAACGTTCAACTTTCGCACAGAACACCCTTTTTATTTCTTTCGCCGAGTCCGCGACTCTGATGAAAACACCCACAAAACCTAAACCACTCTTTACCTGTTTACTATTGCTCGCCAGCTCACAGGACTGTATACAAAATCCACTCAAACCACAACACATTACTAGCATAGCAGATATTGTAAATTTCAGAAGTCATTCATTTGTTTCTTTGGTACCTGGTGTTGTTTTTCGGTGCATATAGTATCAGCGTATTTGTTTTCCGAATCCCATGTGTGACGCAAAAATACAGTTGGTTGCTACGTATGCCAAACTGGGAAGACATCGCTGCTGCTCCCAAAGCATTCTATCGTAATGATGTCCCTTGCATTATTTAGGGTTGTCCGAAACGAATACCAGAATCTCCCCCAAGTGAGCTCTGCAAGTCTGCGAACGCCATATTTTGCTCGAGAGTGGGAACCTGAGGTGTCCGGGGCGTGCGCGTTCCCGCGTCGATGAGGATCGTCGACGGCTCGTGTTGCGACAGCGAACGTATCCTAGCGGTGAGCCGGATGCGATGCTCCATGGACGACTGGCCTTGCGACGGGGAAGGCGAGCGCGATGTCATGCTCTCGAGATCGCTGTCGGAAGAGACAGAGCTCTCCACGAAAGGCGAACCAGGAATGCAAAATCTCCCACTGCCGTCCGTGCGGACGAGATTGACGTAATATTCTTGAAGGACTTCACGCGTGCTCTGACCGGAGCACCGCAACGAAGAGCCGAATAATAAAGAAAAAAAAAAAAGACGGGCATGTCAAGACCGGTTCACGTGCTGATAACCTCGCAGGAAGGGGGGAATGGGAGAGTGGACTTATCGGTAGGGGGTGGGCGAAGAGGCTGAGAGGAAAGAAAACGTGCTAACCGTTATACGCCAATCGATCATGCGAAGGAACTCTCGTTCCAGGACGTTGAGTTCGGGTACGGGAATGCCGCCGACACGCGCATAGAGGCTATTGGTGCAGAACGTGTCGCATAAGCCCTTGCTGCAGACGGTGATGGAAGCGATGATGAATCGATGACAAGTGAGGGAAGACAACGTAAAGAGGGGCATCCGCGCGCAGATCTGATCGACGTAGTGGAGGATGAGTAACAGACATGATTTCTTTCCAAAGAATCATTCAGACGGTATAGCAGTTTAAGAGAGAGCGGACGCACCTCGACCTTGGTAAATCGAATTATGCGCCGAAGGTACTCCAGCACGGAAATTGCAGGTGCCGATCTCGAATGAAATCGAGTCAGGCTTTCACTAGATGAATAAAAAGGATCAAAGACGCTCGGAAGACGTGGAGATTGGAAGCACGTACGCCAGTAAGGGTATCCGGTCATTATGCGCGATCAAGCGCTCAAGCATATCAGCTTCGGTGTGCCATTTAAGACATCAACCATGGAAGATACAGTGACGACAGAGTGGTTACCTATCAGCAAAGCAAGAATATCTATGTCCGCGTGTTCGAATGCAGCGGGTAAAGCGACCCTTCCCGCGGTGTCCATACACCCATTGCACTCACAGCCTGCTAAGATGGCTTGTGGATAAGACGTGTCGGCGCAGTTGAGCTCATTTCAAGCCAAGCCAAACACATGCAAACAACCATCGGCTCAACGGCACACCACGGACTGTACAGCACGATGGCGGAGACTGAACCTTAATTTTATCAGCCACCCCAGGGCGTCCCCCTACTTACCGTCCTCAAGACATGGCCCCGAAATTCGTGAGCACGTCTCGTCTTCTGTGCTGCGCAGCGCGCTCACGGACGTGCAGGACCCAAACGAAGTCAAAATCATCTACCTCCGGGCCACGGGCGGTGAAGTCGGCGCGTCCTCTGCGCTCGCCCCCAAAATCGGTCCTCTTGGTCTGGTGCGTCCACGTGCCGTGTTCCGCACCGCGTGCGCTGAGATCCGCTGTAGTCGCCCAAGAAGGTCGGAGAAGATATCGCAAAGGCGACGTCTGCATGGAAGGGTCTACGGGTCACCGTCCAACTGACGATCCAGAACCGACAAGCGGCCGTGTCGGTCGTGCCCTCTGCGTCCTCGCTCGTCATCCGTGCTCTCAAGGGTACGCATAGGTCTTTTCGCTCTCCGCTACGCGCGCTTGACCATCGTTGCAGAGCCCCCCCGCGACCGTAAGAAGGAGAAAAACATCAAGCACTCAGGCAACGTCGCGTTCGACGAAATTGTTGAAATCGCTCGGACGATGAGAAGCAAGTCGCTATCAAAAGATTTGGCTGGTGGTGTCAAAGAGATCTTGGGCACTGCACAGAGCATTGGGTGCACGGTCGATGGGAAGCCACCTCACGACATCATTGACGGCATCAACTCGGGCGAAATCGAGGTTCCAGACGAGTAGACAACAGTTCATGTATTCATTGCTTTGCATTATCACCTGTTTAGCATCCCAATACTTGACGTGTCGACCTCCCGATCTACGATCCTGCGCGCCTTTTCTTTATCTTGTGCTCTGATCCATCTGATAACCGTCCACATCATGCGAGGAGTACGTTATATATGTCCCGTCTGACTCGAGCGCGTTGGTATCTAAAGGACTGCAAGTGAGGCGGAGGTGGGCATCCAAGAATCAAGACAGAGCGATGCCCTCTAGCGTCAACGGTAAAATCTCCTCCTCAGAAACACCTGCGTCCACATCTTGCGTCCGGCAACCTGTCAGCTGTAAACTCCACGCCTCGGTCAACCGATTTTTGTCCTCGGCACCCAGCTGTGCCATCGTAGTTGAGATGACTTGCGTCGCTTTTTTGCCATCCCTGTGGTCCATCAACCACCCGGCCCAGGCTGATGCTGCCGAGACTG
This sequence comes from Strobilomyces dryophilus, assembly GCA_038089955.1. Taxonomy (NCBI): domain Eukaryota; kingdom Fungi; phylum Basidiomycota; class Agaricomycetes; order Boletales; family Boletaceae; genus Strobilomyces; species Strobilomyces dryophilus. The sequence continues at coordinate 4,212 of JBBPLT010000303.1, read as the reverse complement.
CGTCCAGGGTGCGCCAATACTCGTATACCGCGCGAAGAAGGGATTTGTCTGCAAGTTCTTCGCGTCCGCTTTCGAGAGTGAAGACGCGCTCCCAGATGGACGCGGTGGGGAAATACGCAGTCGACATGTGTCGTACCAGTTTGAGACGCGTGGCGGCGTCAGTTCCCTGAGAGCATATCGCGTCTGAAGTGTAGCGAAGAAGCAAGGTCTCGTGGATCCTCCGTGTGGCCGAGTCTTTCATACTCTGGTTCAGCAGACCCTTTTCGTCGCGTGGTAGCGTCGTGTCAGCGATCGGTGCCGTGTGTAGATGAATCGTTTACCTCGTAGACGGCTTGTCGATCGGTGGGGCCGGACGATTGGTCGACTCCCCACAGCCATACCTTTTCAATACCGTCGACATCGTGGCTTGCAGCCACTGCGGCTCGTGCCAATGCCCAAGCCGACTTGATGTCGCCCTCGTTGCACGCATTCTCCGCATCCAGTCGGGCAAGCCATACATTGGGAGAGGCAGAGGCGACAGAGTACTTCCTAGCAAACTTCACTGTTCTCTGTGGCGATGCATTGTCACGTAAGAGCAAGCGGATGTGTGTAGCCTGCAACACGGTCGATGTGCTGGAACCCAGTGCAAGGGCCTGCAAAGACCCTAACAAATATTTTTTCTGCAATACGGCCGTGGTCATCTAGAGCGTCGCAGAACCAGGTTAAGAATCAATCTCACCAAGTTGGGGTCCAGTGTTGGAGACCGAAACCATTCTGATACGAAGTCAGCATACACATCTGATATGCTGGGGCGAGGGGTAAGTGTGTCGCTCTTGACAGAAGCTCCTAGCGAAGCCTTGACAGCTGTTGTAAGCCGCTCGTTCGCAGATTGGAGGGCATCGATAAAAATTTCGCTGTCTGCGGCGTGAGGATCATCTCCGATCGTATCTTCGACATCCTTTGGGAGGGTGAGTTCACGGAGTCGTCTGGTTGCATGCATGTGAATTGCACGAGGATCGTCTGGTAACGCTTCTTGCATCAGGGAATAGAGATGATCCAGTAGTATGGTACGGAGACAGTGCTGACATGGATAAGTGCGAATGAGGGTTTCGAGTTCCATGAAGAACTTTATCGTGGGCAGCGCTTCATGGAAAACTTGAGAAAGCCCTGAACGAGGACAAAGTCAACATACACACCTTTCGCCGCGCTCGTCAAAGCAGACCTGACGATGGCACCGTCCATGATCGCTTTGCGGGCAGCTTCGCCTTCATCGCCCCCCTTCTCGGCGGTTATGATTTCGTCTGGTGGCTCTTCTCTTTGTCCGTCAACGACGATGCTCTCAACCATGCCGTCCGTGTCAATGTCAGCCTCGACTCTTTTCTCTGCCTGCTTTACCTCGTCCTGCTTCAGGTCGATTCCCAATATATTCCACCGTCTCCGCATCCCTTCGATGAAACCAAGTTCCATCCGAATGTACTCTCGCCACATGTCCACGCTGTCTGAATTTAGTCGAAGCCCACGCTGTAGCAAAGAGCGAGCAGCAGAAGGCGACATGTGCGACAACTCGTGTGATGCAGCCAGAATGTAGAAGGAGGGGACATGAGGGTGGAGCTGCAGAGCACTAGGTGTCTCTCGCGAGATTAGTCTAAATTTGAGGCCAAACGATACTGGGTCTTACCGCGCAGTGATCCGCCCCACTAGAGCGCGCGCTCCTTCTCGTTTTGCTACCTGGACGTATTGCACCCATAGACCAATGTCTGACTTGAACCTCTTGAGTGCACGCTCGAATATCTGGAACTGTCTCCGGACGAGAGCATAGTCCGATATTGTGGGTTTTGATTTAGGAAGGTCTGGGGTATGTGAACCACGCTGATAGCACGCCACGGGATCCGAACACGTACTGAGACGTTGGACTCGTTTTCGTCGCAGCTGTTCGAGACCCATTTCGTAGGCGGCATAGCGCAAAAAGTCGCTCTTCTTTGCAACTCGACGCACGAGAGCAGTCTCGAACTGAGTCCGCTTTTTCAAAATTTGCTTTACCTCGGCCTACAAGACACGAACTTCAGCAACTATATGAGGTTGTGTTCTGCGCGGCGCACCTGCGTGAAAAGGCTTTTCTGGACCAAGTCCTTGAGCTCTGCGAGCATCTGATCATTTCATCAGGCAGACTTCGGAGACGAGGTCGCACTGGGCTCGCCTGCTCTTGTTCGAACTGGACTCTCTCCATGGCAGCAACTCAAGTTTGTCAATGGCGAGTGGCAACGGTGAAGGCAGCGCGGGAATATTATTTGTGGGATAGCACATCTAATCTTATCCGATGAGATACACGCTGCAATTTTCATCTACGAGGAGTACATAGTAGTCAACGAGGCACTACGGTCTTGCCTTGCCACTATCTAAACTTGGCCACCTGGGGCCACTGGCTGTGGTTTGTGGAGGGGATGTGTGACGATTCCTACGATCTGAGAAGGCTAGGCGGGATGCATCGCCAGCGGCTGATGGATTAAACCCCACCGCGGCCCCAGATCCGCCTGGCTCGTGGGTCCAGATGTCCTTATGCTCGCCGACACGACTAATAAGCCACTGGCAGCGGGATCGACTGTACATATAAAAGTGGCCACACAGCGGAGACCCAAATCGCACTGTTCTCATGGCGCCAAGGACTCATCGACCAACTGCAACGGGCCTTCCCCGCACTCATTCCCGCTCCTCCTCCTCCGGTTCTTCCAAGGCCCCTTTGAATCTACAGTTCACGCAGAAGGACCCCGTCCTCCCAAAGCAGCCAGAAAAATTAAAGAAAGCCGGCCTTGTACACGAAGTACGCGCCTTTTATCGGCCTTTTTCTTGTCTAACCTTTTTTTCTCTTTGCCAGCCACATTCGCGCAATACGTCACCCCTCCAGCGGGTGAACAGTACGACCCGGGTAGCCTCTAGAGACCACTTGCAAGCCCATCGCTATGCACCGCAGACCCAACGCCAGCAAGGGGGAAAGACTAAGGGTGGCTTCACCCTTGCTAGCCCTCCCCTGGATGACGACGACGAATGGGTGTCCAGCGAAAGCGGCGTCGTGACACCCAACAGCAACGGTTCGAGTAGTGGCCAGACCCCGGTCGACCAACACGCGGCGATACCCACCGGTCCAGCCGTCGACGACTTTTTCCCTCGTCCCGATACACCCCGGGCGCAACCTCAGTCCCTGTCTCGCGTGCCTACTATCCGTGCTCCCGAAGCGCCCACGAAGTCTTCTGTGTCAACCGCACGTGCGGTGCAAGCATCGGTTGCGCCACCAGAACTAGCTCCTCTAACACCGCTTCCCTTGACCGAACCACGCGTCATGGAAACACGCTCGGCGAACACCTCCCCCATTCATCGGACCCGACATTCGTCGCATAAACGCATATCTATGACACGACCACCTTCCATGCATTCTGCCACCAGCAGATCGGAAGCACCTTTACACCCTCTGATCCGGGGACAATTACTCGGCCAGGGTGTGCCTATGACACCCAAAGTAGTACCCCTCGCTCCATTGACAGACACCTCGGAGGCGTCTCCCGTGTCGTCACCGGGCCGCGATCAGAGTGAGGATTTATCAACCTCTCCTTCGAGTGTGAAGACGACATGTGCAGAGTCTGTGCCAAATCGTCGAGTCTCGGTTTCTTCTGTGCGATCGGTAGCGACACTACCGAGTCAGACACAGATTCAATCCCATTTCCTCGGGAGAGCCCACGATCGCCATCGCACCCTCTCTTCGATGTCCTCCACATCTTCCTCGTCTGTACAAGCGCTCTCCTCCTTGGCACACCTTCCCACGACGCGTCCATCCACTCCGCAATACACTGCCCACTTTCCTCCTGCCAACTTCTCTGCCGGCCTCGAGGCCGTCCATCCGCTACTGCCACCCCCTTATCTGAGTGCCCACATGTCTATTCTCTCACATAGAAGCCCGTTGAAAGAGTCGTATGATAGGGTCATTACTGCCCGAGAGCTGCAGAAGCGGAAAGCTTGTGTGGCCAAGGTTTACTAGGTACCACACCCGCTGGGATTCGCAGCATATTCCGATACCCACTGGACGGTCTCTTATTCATGTTCTATACTTTTAGGGTAACCCGCATTATTTAGCAGTGGACTTCTGTTGTTTCACCAAGTTATGTATTGCAGACGACGATACCAACGTATGTGTTCGCAGTACTTAATGGCCCCGGTGACGCGGACGCATTCGTCTGATTCGAT